>JAQIWG010000561.1:0-32223 GCA_034695025.1 Chamaedrilus cognettii
CGAGTAGATTTTAGGAGAAAGATGCGAAGTCAAAGCATTTGAGTTAGGCTACTCTAACATGCGTTGTAAGTCAAAACAGAGCATATAGCGTACTCTGCTGTAAAGTTTACATGAATGAGACGGGTGTATCAGACCTGCATCTGACTTGCATCTGAACCTCTGACAGCAGACTGCTGTAAAAAGAGAATATAGGTAGGTCTGTTCTTTATCCGTCCAATAGTGTGCGAGAAGAACCTAATTGGACGGATAAAGAACAATAACATGAACTAAACGTGTAGGCGTAATGATTGGACGTGATTAGCTTAATTCTTTAAAAGAAAGAGCTCTCTCTTTGAAAGAATTCTTGGAAAGAACAGCTTTTTCGCTGAAGGCCTACATGATAGCCTCTCTAATGACAATATTTAAAATATGATTATGTCGCCTGCTAGGCTGTGCAGATCAATTTTATTGGGCCTGCAATGCTTTTCTTACTCCTCACTGTAGTTTCCGTGAAACGAGCCCCAATGCTGGCTCGATTATCAGCGGTTCGGTTCAGTGACGGTTAATGCACCTCTAACACGGTTGCTTATCGGCAATTCGATCTGATATTATAACCGCAGTTCCGTCATTCGATTCATCGACGTCAATCAGGTTGAACTAGAAATTTAACAGCTAATAGCGATATTTAACGACGTGCATGACGGTTGCAAACGCAAATTTAATACATTTTGTGTAATGTAATGCAGAAGTCAACTGATTTATCAAAATTAGCTCCACTAAAAACACCTTCGTCAGTCTAGAATTTTTTTTTTCGCCCTCATTTAAGTATTGCAGCTCTCAAGGTTGTTATCCCAGATGGACGTCAAAATTTGAAATTTCTCCGAATGTGGGGGGTGCTCCCGGGGGCGTCATCCATTTTTTATAAAAATCCAAAGAGAGTCCATGTACTACGGGTATAATACGCATGTTCCCTAAAAAATGGTCAAAATCCGTACAGTGGTGGCTGAGTTATTGTGACTCAATATTTTTTTTATTTCCCACCAATTTTCATAAAAGCAGTTCCCCCACGCTATCTATCAATATTTTGTTAAAACATATATAGGGCATTTTTTAGCCCCGAGTAAAGGCCACGCACTGATGCAAATATTGTGCAAATAGGGTAGACAGCAAAGAAGTTATCGCGATTGATGCGAAAGGGCACCAAATGGCCCCCACGGGCTCGTTTAATATTTGGGAAGAAATTTTTCTGACAACATTTTCGCCAATGCCAAGAACCTTTTCCCTCTCATTCTAGCGTTACATGTCTTCACGTTAGTCTCCGGGAGAGCGCCAAAGATCTGTAAAAGTAAAAACGAAGAGAAAATAAAAGTTGGGCCTGCGACCCGACGCGAAGTAAAACGCCGTACGTCTACGTCGCACGTCGTAAAAACTGGCAAATCGTTTGATCATGGGATAACAGTCGTCACTTAGAAAATTACCACGCCTCGTGATCTCGTGTCAAATTTTGGGAGCATATTGAAATTTCTACACAAGCGTGCATAGGAATCAGTTCATTAGGCATATGGCCTACCCTTTGGAAGCATGTCGATTTTTGCATTTATGGTTTGAGTTCCTTCAATTCAAGAGAGGTTTTACAGATAACACGACTCCAGCAAACATCAGGTTTAGATTATGAAGGGCCAACACGACCCACAAACTCCCGGGAGGGACGCCCCTGCTCCAGGTGCGGAGGAGGGAGAGGGCTTAGCGAGTCAAAGCCCCCGCCGAAGATGATATTGTTGCTAATTTATCATAGACAGAGATAACACAAAATGTGGTCCGAGTGATAAGGCTTGGGCGGGGGTTGAAGGGGGCTAAGGCTAATGTTAAAAAAAATCATTTACCACCTCCCCCACTAGATCGTGAATTATTGTCTTGGCATAGCTTCAAAGCTGATTAGTCGCCCAAACCCCCCCCCCCCCCCTCATCAAAAGTAATTTCTCCCAACGCTCCTACTCTGCTCTCATTTGTCTCTGCAAGTCCTAGAATGAATCAGTTTTGCCGTTGCCGCTGGAGACCGCCACTATGCGAAGCTATAGAATCTGTACACAATCATCTTGGCTCTCAAATTTGCATACCGGGTTTCTTTATTATGTTTAGGATTAGTCGGTTATGGTTAGGGTTATGGATAAGGTGATGGTTGGGGCTGAGGTTAAGGTTATACATTACAATACGCGGTCTCCGTTGAATCTGACATCATGTGGCAAGGTTAATTTCTAAATCAGATTTACACAAGCCTAGGCTATTGGATGACTCAAAAGTATTGTAAGGTTCCCACAGGAGAACACTAATAAACCCTCGCTTGCTCACCCTACAATTACTAGATCCGATGCGAACAATTACTTGTTGCAAAATAGTATCAGCGCAAGCAAGTTATCATTAAACAAAGCGGTTCAATTTACCGATGAAGTTAATGCCTCGTGATTCCTCAATCCGACATGCAAATTCGAACGAGCCAAGATCGACAGTGCCAGGATGGGTGCAGATTCCATTGTCGGCAGCCTGTGTGTCACACCGGCAGGAGGCAGCGGAGGCGCCTGCGCAGATGACAGTCGTTCCACGTCCATAATTCATGTGTCAACGTCCGGTCCTGTCATTTTCGCACCGACTCCCAATTATTTCCAGTTCGTTTTCGCGACTCCCGTGTTCCCCCCGAGCCGTCCAGCGGACTAAATGGTAATGATCTCCGGGTTCCGGCGGCGCGTGCTGCTTCGGAAAGTTTTGGCAAAATCTGCGAAGGCTTCGGCATTACGTTCAAAGGCGAAATGTTGGTCGCATGCTGTTCAAAGTTGACGCTGTGGTATAGCTTACACCCTGTAGGTCATACATGACAAGATGATAGAGTCTTTATCTAGACTAGACGGACGTGGATTCATAGTTTTTACGATTTACATTTAAATTAGATTTGGATTATACATTTGGAGTAGAGCTACATTGTACATGATAGCCGTTTTGAATAAATTTGTTAGCAAAATGCTGTTTTTGAGCAAGAAATTGACTTAAATTGCTACAGTTCTGGCAATTGGAGAAAATTCGTTTCGAGCTGAAAATCGTTAGATTTTAAAATTGTTTTGAATGCGCGAATGACCCTAGGCCTACTAACAAGATGACAACTGTAGACCTAGGCTACACTCTGGCACAAAGATGAATTCAGACCATTCTGACCATTGAAGTCAATTCACATTTCACAATTTATATTTAGTTGTATGATTGAACATTGATACGGTCTAACTGCAGCGTTGGCTAAGCCTCTGCGATTATCATAAAGACCTTGCAATGCTTCTCAAAAAAGAAGCAGATTTTGACCTTTGAACTAAAAGTTGATCTTAGAGAAGAAACATTGTGTGTGCCATCAATGCGTGCAATGGACGCTCGTGTAATAATGAGTGAATCCTAGAAACTATAGCGACCATGCACTCTCGAAGTCTTGGTAGGTAGTCAAGTTCTAAGTATAGAACTTGAAAGTTTTGAAGGTCTATCGGAACCTATAGACCTACACGCATAACAAGAATTATATTAACGGTATGGGACTCTATAGGCTATAGTCTTCGTGTTCTTTGGATAGCATTTCATCTTCCGTCCGCAGCAGCGCGACGTGTCGATTGTTGCAGCAGCTGCTTCTATGGGAATTACATGCTCTGTTATGCTCCAAGACGCGTAAGGCTATACAAGGCCTTGTGTGTCAAATCGTCACGAAGTGGTCGATGATTGCATATTGCTATAGATTCGATCAGCGACATTAAAGTGGATTTACGGCCTAGTTGAAGTAACATATCCGTGCACACTGCAGTCACTCTGTTCCTTGGAGGTTATACCTTACACTGTAGTCCTAGATGTGCACATTTTATAGTCGTACGATGTATTGCAAACTCGTGCGAAATTACTTGCAATATTGCAGCCACAATTTGATCCATCTCTAAGCCTCCTCCGAATTTATAACTTTCTCAGGATTCGGACCAACTTGACTTCCACTGAAAACAGTTTGACATAGTTAAGATCTGCTGTGTTTTCACTGTTACTTCTACAACTTGCCTGCCTGATGGAGCCTAATTCTCCTAATTTAATGTAGACTAGTTTCATTATAAATTTTTCTTGATTAACATGCAATCAATCAAGGGACGGCTATACTTAGATAGATTACAGATACAGATTACAGACGTATACAGATTTAGCAGCAGGAACTATAAGTTGCAGAGTCCCCAGGTTTAGAAGGCTATACTGAGCAGTCTGCTTAACCCATCTAAATCCAAATCAAGCTGTAGCCTACAGCCTACTATATGCACGAACCGTAGCCCATACGTCGTCACGTTATTGAAAGCCTCTCAGCCACGCAGCGTCCAGCGGCCACGTTATGAGAACATCCGGCGTTTATCACTCTACTGGGTAATCCACCACTGTGTTCGATCTTCATTTGACGACAGTTTGCTCTGTTCACTCGCACTGCGACGTGACCGATTGCCTAGCAATAACTCGTCTGTTAGATCTGGTGCGTTTAAATTACATTGAATCGGCAAGTTGGTTCGAGTTTAAAACAAGTTTTCAAAGTGACAACAGGCTATTACACCGATAGACTTTAGATTGAAGCAGAGTGGTAATATATAAAGCTTTATTTACGTTTGCATAGTAATTGACAGTCGAGAAACCGTATGAAGCAACTTTCTTTTCGTTCTTGTTCTTGTTTCTTGTTCAACGCGCTATAGTTAATATTGTTTTACGAATTGTAAACGTTTTTTTCGCTCCTTGAGATCTATCTTCTCTGCGGAATGCGGGTGTTTCTTATGGACATGGCTTTGTGTACTCTGTAATGGCGTATTTCCTTTATTTGCAACCTATTGGAGATTATAGGAAATCTAATTTATTAATATTGTCCTATATACTTGAGTGATAGACAATTTGATTGGGAAGGAAACGTATGGAGTGCTGAAGAAAAGAGCCGACGAAAGGCCGGAGTGGAAAAGTCGGATGCCAGGGACCTTCCACGCGGCAGCACACCAGAGAGATACTTGATTGCATTTCTTTAAAACTTGACGTCAAGCCATGCGCTTTCTACACCGAAACAATACTTCCTTAATAACCCATAAAACAGTTTGACCCCTCATCGTCTCCCAACCTCCCGTCATATTATATCGGGCGATGATGAGCGACGTTGACTGCGGGCCGACGTCGACCCTGTGCGGCGGCGGCGCCTCCAAGTTTGCTCTGGAAATTGGCGATCAATTGGAATTAATTTACAGCGCATGCGACCCAGAAACGGATATCCAGACGAGGACCAATTGCCTTTTATAGCAGCCATCAGTCGGCTGAGAGCCGGGCCGCGGAGGAGGCTTATGTTTGATAGTGGTCAATAGCCAGACCTCGTTCGGCGCGCCGCTGTGAAATAGAGTGTGCCATCTTTGAAGAGTAGAACAGAGGGAGTGAAAGCAAATGTAGAACCAAAATAGATCTGTTGGATCTGGGAATGCACTGATTCTGAAGTTGCAAGCGAAGTATGAAAAGCTGCGGTGTTTTGCTTTGAAAAACTCTACTGACTCCTGAGGAGAGGCTTCTTGAGAAAGTAAGTCAACATTTGAGACATCATTGCGAATTCATTATTTGTTTGAGAACCATTAATACAGGAAAGACGAGCTCGCTGCTTATGTTATAGTATATTAGTCCGTAATATTTACAAATTTCTTGGGGCCCAACGCGTGCGTAAAGCAATAATTCCGTGCATGCCAGGAAAAATACACGCGGCGAAAATAACGTCAACGAAACTGCGACGTTATTTCGCCGCTTGTATGTCTTCCACGCCCGGAATAAATCACTGATCTATAGATGCGTGCGTTGTATTAGACGCATAGCCTGTGCAGACATTTATATGATAAATATTATTCTTTAATTGCACTCTATCAGTCCGTTGTTTGGATGAGAGCTTCAAGCCCATTCCATGGTAGGATATTGCATTCGCCAATATGTCAATTGGTCGCTGCATGCAATATTTGCCTTTCTTGCAAATCAAACTGGCTCTGGCTTTGCTCGGCGGAAGCTCGCCCTCGCTGTTCAATAGTTATGCAAGCCGACCTTCCATCACCAGGAAATAATCCCTACCCGCCCCCCCCCCTCCAATCTTCTGCTTCCTGCAATTGGCCCAAACGCGTTTCGTTATTCGGGGGACACCGTTACAATTAAAAAATAAACCACTCTTGTATTGTATTGTATTGTAAATCGCTTTTAAAATTAAATTACTAGCGGGAAGCGCGTGCTTCGATTTCTACAAGATCGTGAGGAGTGACTCGATCATTCCCAGGGTCATTCAGCAGATTGTGTGCGCTGTGCCGCTCAGAGCGATGGAGTAATACGTTAACAATTTTTTAGCCAAATTTGCGTGTAGACTACACTTGGTTATTTTGTTTATAAAAATCGACTACGCAATCAATTTTAAAATAGCTGTTAATCTCTAATAGGGGAGTAGGTTACACACGTTATTATGCGTCTGATAAGATCTACGTCTGGCAATCAATTTTACACTCGCGCGCTTATTAGGCTCAATTAAAATAAATAAATTTATCGTTGAGGACAGTACAAAATCTGTTCTCAAACCACTCTTATCATGGTAAGCCTGAGTATACCCCTTCATTTTCCCCACGCCTTGATCCCCGCCCTGTCCGGGGCCTCTGCAGGGACCCTGCGCTCATTGTGTCCGACTCGGGAATCGATGCGGTCTATTATCTGCCCCGCTCCCGTCGCTCTCTGCTGATGATCCCTGCTGCTAGTCACCGACCGTCGATAGCGGGCGCCAGACGAGCGCGCGAAATCTCCCAGTTTTACTTCGCACTGACGTGTGATGCAGGGGTAGTTGTCCCGGGGGGTTAGGGAAGTTTTAACCCCCCTCGCTTTACGGATGGGCATTTGATCCCCCTATATCTATCGGATTGACACCTCCTCATTGTTTTTGGACTTTTACAATAGATTTTTGTAATTTATGTATTGTTACATTGATATTCAGTTCTAGCTTTGCCCCCCGGTCAGGAGTCAATTTGAGATGGCTGACTTCCCCTCTCCCGAGCTCTTCGTTTTTGACGGAAAACCAGTATATCATGCTTCGAAGCCCTAACCTACTCTTTCTTTAATGTCAACCTGTAGTGCGATGTATTGAACTGCGATGTACTGAATGTATTGAAGAGCGTTGCTATAGGCATGGAAGGGGAACATAGGCAGGAGAATATAATGTAGGAAAGCATTAGTCTATATATGCTCGGCGTTCATGTCATAGATAACGGGTCCTATCCATGGGTCCCATCGGTGGGTAAAAGTTAGCATCACATTAAAACATGGAAATATTGCTTGGAAAAGTTGAGAGTTTCAATGTGTCAGCCGTGAAATTGAATGCTTTGATGTAGATCGTTTCTAATGTATAGATCAGATGCCCCAACACCGTAAGTCTGTTGTTTCTAAACTTATTTTAACCTTTTCTCTGACGCTTTTGACAAAAAATCTTTGTTTTCAGAAAGTATCAGCAGCAATATTGAACTGCGTCGAGGCCGCTGGTGGTTTGTGATTTTGAATAAATGTGCGATTTCGTGAAAATCGATTTGCGATTGATTGTCAATTATTATATAATTGTGATCTTGAAATGAATTTGGAATAATTGATGTATTCGTATTAATTAGTGGTCAATCTACAGTTAAACTTCGATTTGTTGCTGTTAGGATTCTACTGCCCTAGAATGATCATATCGTTAATAGATCAAAAATAATTTGGTCTGGCTCGTAACGGTTGCGACCCATAGTCATATGTTTTGAAGCTTTGTTAATACAGTCGGTAGCACGCGGTGCGCCTATAACGATACAATTAAAGCTGTTAACGGCTTATGAACGACTATATTCCATCAGGCCTGCTATATAGAATGGTGTGGATGGGGAAAATTTCGCACATAGCATATTTTTGTTACATAAATGTATTGAATTACATTATCTAGTGAAATCTGTTCATTTTAAAGGAGCCTGCTGCTATCGGACCGGTGATAGGCGCCTTATACGCTAAACGGTTATTTTATGGACGAAATATGATAGAAGCTAAAAGATTTTAATCGAAAAAGTTTTTATAGTAATTGTTTCAGAAATGACACTGTCGCGTTTTCTCAATATCTAAGAATTAAATGAGGGTTTGAGTGGGGAGTGGGAAAAGAGTTAGATCGAAGTCTGTCAAGCTGCGATCAATAGCCACCCATCAGCAGTCGACTGCCCGATCGGCGAGATTAACACTTCGTCCCGTGCTGTGGCCCTTTGGACGTATGGATATCATAACACTTGGATATTGTCGGCCTTCCACGCGGAAATAATATCTGGCAAGCTGAGCGGCTTCAAAATGCTATCAAACGCGTCGGCGGGACAAAGGCGGGGTAGTCTATTAAGTGAACAGATAACCACTGTAGAAAGTTATAGTTTTAATACTGTAACAAGGCCAAATCTAGACAAAATAAATTTGATTGATTGATTGATTGATTGATTGATTGATTGATTGATTGGTAGACCTATACGTGAAGTAAGCCTAGTTTATTCTTTGAAGGAATATGTAGGCCACGTTTATAAATTAGTTGTGATGCTAAATGCCTACTGCAAATTCTATGGTCAATAAAATATTTATTTCTTATTCACTACGGTATAAGATGCACTGTCATGAATAGGCGTAAAAGCGGGCTTGAATTACACGCCTATATCGCAACGATAATCATTAGCTAAATCTGATTATTTCCGTGTCAAACAGCATTCTATTTCATCGAAGAATGACATGTTATCTAGTCTAGCAAATGCCTGTTAATTGGACCGAGCAGCGTTTTATAAAAGCTTCTATGTTTCTCATCCGATTAACATGGAGCGCTGTGTCCGGATGCGAGCTAAATACTATAACGTTTTAATTGCATCGCGTCCACAGCACAAAGGCGATGCTTTTAGCGACACTGCAAGCGTGCTTGGAGCCAGGAGCTGATCCACAGGAAATTGTATTCAACTCCGTGTTCTGGGCTTGGATTCTGTCTACGAGAGTTAGGATGGACTAATTGTAAGTTTATACTTAAGTTATAGTTATGAAATTTTTAAAGACAGTGACCCAAAATCCGAGTTAGTCGTAGCAATAGTGCCCAAGTTGGCCGTTGAAGTTAGTGTTAGTACAATATGTCAAGTCATCAACGGCCTCTTATTTGATAAGTAGGCCAATATTCTCCTATCTATCGGCCGGCTATTTGAAAGCTGTTAGGCCTAGTGTTGAATTATTGACGTTGATTCTTACTGACAAACAGGGGCCTATCCTACCTATCCGCTTCAGCAATACATCAACGTGAACTTGTTATCTTCGACGCAAAACTAATCCAATATCTTGATAACATCCTCTTCGGGTGTCAAAATAAATTAATCTTCAGCATCCGCTGTCATTTTCCAGAAAGCTTCCCCATAGCTTCGACCATCTTCCTTCATAGCAGCGATTGGTCTCAATTTCACCCACTGATTGATTGTAATACCAAACTGTTCTCTCTCTCTCTCTTACCAGTTTGACGCGCTGTGTGATCATGGAGCCTAATGTCAAAAATATAACCCTCCCCTCAAACATTTGTATCGGATTTCTAACCCCCCCCCCCCCTGCGCACCAGTTAGTGTCTGTAGATGCAGTGAAAGGGATTAGCATCAGTGACGGCAGAAAGTGATGTGGAGGGGGGGGGGTGGGGGCGGGGCGGGGGTGTAGAAAAACGAGAAGGGGAGGGGGAGGGAGAGCATGGACAAACACACGGGTCCATTAACTGGATACAGCAGGCTGCAGCGTCTAAAAAGCACTCAGATTCGAACGTCAGCTTATTTTCGAAGGCGCGATGCATTAGAGGAAGGCTCACCAAATAAAGCTGCCGTGCTGGGCGAGAGCCATTGGAGACGGGAGTCGATGTGAGCAGAGATAAGGGTCAACTGGGTAGCGAGCCAGGCCCGCCGTATGGGCGCTAGCTGCTGATATTATCTCCAGAGTGGGGCCGAGTGTCCCAGGGAGAAATTTATTAGTTTCCGCCCCGGTCGTCAGTGCGAAGATGGATGAGAGAGCGTTTTGATGACGTGGGTCCTTGCGATGGTGGAGTATTGCGATAGTGTGGACACAGTTTAGTATATCTAACGGCGAATCTATATAATCACGGAATAGGCCTATTTGCTAGAAAAGATATTGCGGTCCCTAGCCATAATATTATTCAAATGCCAAGACAAGGTAAAAATAATGCAATTTTTATGAACTAGGTCCTGAAAATAGTTTAAGGGAATTTGCATATTCCCATGAAAATATACATCACTCCCTGATCATACAAATTCCCTGTACCACATTGACTCAGGGCTGTAGGCTAGATTGAAAAGGGTTAGATAATTATGAAAGAATGATTGTGTTAGATAGGAAAGAATCATTGAGGGTTTCTTATCAGTTTGATTAATCTATCCGACTCGTTGGACTATGATGTATCAAAGTCAGAAGTGAAGAATATGATGTAAAGCATAAACATTTTGATGTAAGGAATATCATATATCAGACCTGCACGTCTATATTAACAATAGGTAGCTTCCATGTTTTCTTCTACTTATTCCTTTGTGGGCTTGACTGCGTAATAAATGAGCACAGTATGCTTGTAGTTAAAAGGATATTGCGAATTATGATCTTTAGTGTTAGAGACTACAAAAAATACAGGCGTTGTTTTGGTCTTATTAAAGACAAGCTCCTCATTGGACTACTATCAGAGCGTTATATCGTGAACAGCAACAGTATTAAGAATGTGATGGCTTCACTTGTTGTTGCAGAGCGGAGCATAGAGACCATCAGTGGGAGCGATGACACCTCGACTGTTAAACCAAGGCGCAGTGCGGCTGTTGTATCTGCTAGGAGGACTGGCGTTTGGGACCGGTTTGTAAATAGTTTTCCATAAATATTAAATCTTATTATGCTCATTATACCGATACTTATTGATTTGTTTATCGTCAGGAGCGGTATCCAGCGTAAAAACTCAGCTCCAGCAGTTCTCATCAGGGCGCAAAAGTCTAAACCTGAGTGAAAACATGGACATTAGCAGATTTGATGATAAAAAGGCGATTAGTTAGTTACTTTTATTAAATCTTATTGAATTTTTATTATATTTGATTTATGGGAGATCTTTTTGCTTTTATCAAAAGTTAAATGTACAGGAATAATTGTTTTCATTGTGTAGTCCGTAATTGTTATCCATTAATCCCTCTTCTTCTTCTTCAAATTTAGGCTAACAACTCATTTCCTTAAAAAAAGCTAATTTAGTTAAATCAACTTTCTGTATGTAGTCTGCTACTCTTCTTTCCCACCTGCGATTTAATCAAACCAATCAAACTAATTCCAGCTCCGTTTGTGTGACAAATTTTGGTGCGTTACGAATGCAGTTTAGCCCTTGTGTGTATCAAGCTGGACACAATGTACAGGCCTAATTCAGTTTGACATGAATCATTCATGTGACCAGTTAATTCTTTGAATTGATGATTATCAAGCAATCTGTTACCCAATAAGAACATATTAACAAAACTCACATGTAGGGTAAAAACGCACTTGTCTCAACATATCGCTGCAATGGGCCCACAGTAACTGTAGACTGTAGAGTCTATCGAACTCAAGCAAAATAAACCTTGTATGCTTATATGATGACTAGGCGCTGCTTCTTCACAATTTAAGCAGCGTACACTGCTTTTCTGCTCATCGCTACCTGACACTACAGTAGGCCTATACCTGAGATCATCTCGAATGACCAACGCTGCACCTGTGTCACGAGTCAAAAATCGACAAAATTCTGCCTCTCTGTGCGACGTATCCGACACTAATTGAAGGCGCCATTTACTGGTTCAAAATCATTAATTGGTCACGCGGTGCATCACGAACAGTAGGATGTATCTTATTACCACGTGGCTTTTTCGGCGGTAGGGTAATGTGAACGCGCTTTATTCACCCCTGTTGCTACTGCTCAGCAGTCATCATGCATTGACTGGATAAGCCGCTGCCAAACGCCTCAGAATTATTTATTTAGAGAGGCAAACGAGCGAGCGGCTTTTGTGAAATATTTCTTAAAGAAATACGTGTCTTGTTGCAAGGGAACAAAGGCAAGACGGAAGAGAGTTGGTTGATATCAGTTACCGTGTTAATTACTTTAGTAATCGCACAGGTTTTATGATCTATTTTCTTGCATAACAAAGGCTTAAGCTTTTATTATTTGTGTCCACGTTTGTCCGTTGTATTATTTTAAGCCAGGCTTCAGCGTCGAGTGCAAAAATCTATAGACTGCAGATATTTTGTAGATGTTTGGTAAAGGTGAGCGATATTAGATTGTATTGATTACAGTCAAAGTGTCGGCCATGGTGTCAAAATTTTCTAGTATCTTTGTAATTAGTCTCAAGATGAAGGGATTCCCAGTTCAACAGCGTTTGAGTCTAGCATCAAAATTAAACTAATATTAATTATTTAAATATTGCTAATATTCACCTGCGGCTATGGCTTGTTAAAGCGAATCAAAATACAGAGAACGAGCCAAGAAAACCAGGACACAGGGGCTTTTCATAACTAGAACCGTTAGTCATATCCAAATTTGAATAAGTTTCGCAGAGATAAATAGTTGGTGATTATCATCCTTTTTGTTAAATTTGATTAAATTCTGTCGGGTGTGGAACATTATTATATTATGATCAATAAAAATATTGATATCAATGGATAATACATTGGATTATTTATCCACTAAATAGCCAGATTTTTATCCCGCCCTGTACCTATATAATTGTATATAGCAGTTGCTGCTTTCGGTGATGCTTATTATTTTCATTTTCTTACTAATACAATTTTAGGATTACAATCGCATTTCTACGTCCGTTTCCATTTTCAGGCAAACTAGATGCCCAGCCTCAACCACAGCCCCAGCGTGACTTCTGCCAATACGAGACGTTCAACGCGTCGTGCGCTCAAGCCAGTGACGTCATCCTGATGACGTCAGCGCGCTACGGGCGCATGCGCGAGGGCCGCTGCGCGCTGCGCGAGTATGGCCAGATAGGCTGCGCGGCAGACGTGCTGGCCTGGACTGATGCTCGCTGCTCGGGGAGGGGGGTGTGCAGGGTCCCGGTGAGCGAGGTGGCCGTGGAGGGGGGTGTGAGGCCCTGCTCGGACTACCTGACGGCTTACCTGGAGGCGGCATACCAGTGTGTCACCGGTGAGGATACATGCATGCATGTAACTATGTATGTATGAATACTGCGCTTGTAACGCACGGAAAATATGTCATGCAAATTGAGATGGAAATTGCTTGAATCGTAGGGAATGTGTTTAATGTGGACATCTGATGCAGATCAAAGTGAATCGGATTAATTTGTGATGTTTAAGAGATAGACAATAATGCATGTGCGATATGGTGGTTATATGGTGGTTATAAGGTGGTTCTATGGAAGACGACTGGGAAGATGAAATGTATGATATCGCATGCTCATCGTCGGCGTACTTCACACACACTTGTTCCCTGACTGTCTTCCAGGAACACTCGTGTTAGAAACACGGCGAAGATTTTGACGTTGAAGATGTAAGGTGACCTTACCTCTAGAATCTAGAGGAACGTTGATTGTAACATTTAGTAAAAGAGCATGATTGGATTTAACACTCGTTGATTTAACACTGATATAACTGAATTGTCGATCCCTAAAGAGTTGAATAAATAGAGAATAGATCATAAAATGTAACTAAAGAAGAGGAGTCGGTTCTTTGGACTGCTGCATATTCTTTGTTACGACACAGGTCCCTAAACGTCCCTAAAACACCACCACAACAACAATCTTGTTGTGCTACAGTTGCACAGCACCAGTGCCGTATAGCGGACAGCGCCAGAGTTCTCATCCAATCCGACTACTACCTCTCCCCCTCGCGCCCCCCGTACTCTCCCTCCGCCCCCTGTCGCCTCCTCCTCCACACAACCCCCGGTCGTCAGCTCAACCTGACCCTCTACAACTTCGCGACCACGGCCGCCGCCCGCCGCCTTGTCTCAGCGGCCCCAGGGGGGGCTGAGGCGTGTCGGGCCCTGGCGGTGGTCAGGGAACCCTCAGCGGAGTCCGGGGAAAGGCCCGTGTGCGCTGGGGGGGTGGAGCGAGTGACGCACGTGATGATGACGGCGACCAATGAGGTGGAGGTTGAGTGGAAGGAGAGGAGAATAGGGGGGGAGGAGACGCCGCCTCGGCAGCACTTCCTAATTCACTTCCAAGGTCCGTCGTCTGTGAGAAGATTATTTCTGGATTGATTTATATTGTCGTTGTTGTCGTCCAGTTTACAATACAGTATAATGCATTTGGACCTACTCAGTGGTGTAGTTCAATATTTTGTATCGTAATTATAGTACATACTTTAGTCTGGTATGTGCATGAAATAGGAGTGTGTCTTCTCTGTGCACAAATTTAGGGTCACTATCACCAAACACGCTAGCCAATCACATCAATTTGCGAGGAAACGACGCATACCCTCGCTTGTAGCACACAAGGTGTACAAGATTGCTTTTACAGAAATCAGTCCTTAGCAAATCATTGTGCTGCTCTAGATCATATACGGATCGGTAATCATATCATTACTTAAACAGATTCTGATTGGTATCCGCTAATGGTATCCACCATTGCAGTCAAATCTTGATCTGGCTCAATGTTCTGACTATCCGCTTAGAAAGTGACATCAGATTTAAGCACAAGCATATGATGACGTCACATTTGTAACAGAAATGCAGCGATTGAGCCAATTTGAGGTCTATGCGAAGTGGCGAATACCAACGTAACGCCAATCATGCTATTCAATGCCGCCAGTTGTGGCCGCTTGCAGCCGTGGGGTGTGAGACGCCTGCCTACCCTGCTGCCTCCTACAGCGTCAACAGGTCGGTTGACGCTCTGGTGGTGGAGTGTCGAGGCTCGGCCGTACAGACGCGCGCCCTGCTGCGCTGTGTCGACTCTCATTGGCTGGGGTCTGATGTCATCAACTGCTCTACGGCTCTAAAGGGTAGGCCTATTAGGGAAATATGCAGAGCGCGTCATAAAGAATATCCCTCTAGCGAATGCGCGATGACTTTGCAAAAATTCTATTTTGGCTTCATATTTGCAGGGATTGGAGCTCACATAATTTGACATATTATGTCAAATGTCATACAATATGCTACCTAGAGCTCTAAGCCATGCTATTGCACTGTAGGCTTGTCAAAGTTGTGTGCGAGTAAGACTGAGACTGATATTTAAAGCTACCAAAGCTCATAACAAATCAACAGCTGAAATCAGTTTCTGCCTTTAGATATAACATGTTTACTAAGAATTTTTCCAAGTTTCACAAATTGTCAGCGGAGTCATTCTAATATTGGTATCCACCATTGCAAGTTAACCTCGAGTTGGTCAATCCGCGAGTTGAGAGTGACCGTTGTCAATCTTCTATGAATAGCCTGACGTCACTCAATCCGCCGATTGAGCCAACTCGAGGTTAACTCGCAATGGTGAATACCAATATAAGCTATACAATGCTATACCAGATGTCCAGATGCCTAAAACTGCTATCTATCCGTAGTATATAATCAATTATAGAGTTTCCATACTTATAATTGGGGCGGTATATAAAGTAGGCCTAATATCTTGATTAAATAAACTTCTTGACGCGTTTTGTTTTTCAGACGCCCAAGAACACACGAGCGTGTGGTCGATATTCGGCTCTGAAGGATGGTCAACTTCGTATGGTGAGTCTTAACCGATTTCTGTATCATTTTATATTCTTTAACCTCCAGTCGGATATTTTGGTTAAAATGCACTTTTCGACTGCGACTTTACGACTGCGACTTTGTGACTTTACTTAGCAAGCATCCACTGCAGCCTCCTCCTCGACACTCGGCGAGCCTCGACGAGTCTGTCTGTCATGGCGCTATTTTTTGGAGCCTTTTTCATCATTTTATTCACTGTAATGCAGTAAACCAATGTGGTATTAAGTGTGCAGACCGACCAATTTATGGAGACCATGGAAGAAATGTGCATAACCTTGAAATTAACATTAGGGGAGAAAAGAAAATGTGATGCGCAATGCAAAAAACTGTGTTTTATAAAGGAAACTGTCAAGTTCGCTGAAAATGATATAAAGACCATAAAATTCCATTAAATAATTCCTGACTGTAGTAATCATTGTTGTAAGCTGCCCAATCCTTAAATTACATTATGTGGATACATTATGTGCAAGGTATGGCGATGGTGGTCGCCCTTGGTGTTCTCTCTGGATTCATCATCGGCGCCATTTTGCTGATCGTCACCATCTGCTTCGTGCACTGGTCGGTACACTCGACACCACTTTATTACCGCTTGTCAGCGCTTCATATATACGGTCGGACACAAAAACAGCACTTCTGCTGAACATGTAGCAAGACTGCTACTGGAAATTTCACGTACATTTTTCAAGCTTTGCGCAAGTTCGATTTTAAAAAACAAGAATCCCCCGAATTAAATTACGTCATCATCAAGATTTGAGCAGGACAGTACAAATCTAAAGTGTACGCCGCTGCCAACATATCAGTCAGCATATAGAAACTGTTTAATAGGTCTATAATATAAAGTAAGATCTGTTCATAGTCAAAATACTTCGGACAATAATGGCACCTTTTTCATGTATAATCTACAGCATCAATTTGGAGTGATAATTATTTAAAATAATTCTTTGACAATAATCTCTTTTACAAATCGCTTTAGTTTTAACGAAACAAGAAAAAGATAGAAATTATTACATAATTAATCTCCTTTTGAAAGAAGACGCTTCTGAATGCATAAATGGTTTACAAATTTTGTTTGTTTTCAGGCGGCAGAGGCGAGGGGAGACTGCTCGTAATGTCCCACCTGTCACCCCCCACGAAACCCGCCCCTCCCCCTCTCACCACACCGACACCAACCACGTGTACCACTGCGCGACCTACGCCACCACCACTTATCCCCCCGTTGAGAAATACACCACTGATCCAGACGCCTGGACACCAGGACTCGAACCCCTACCGGGGGGGCTGGACAAAACGCGGACTGCTACTCTTAATTTTTTCCAGGATTGCCCTTGGCAAGGGGCGTCGGTTAGACAGACGGTTTTGGGGGGGTCGGTTGACTATATGGGGGGGTGCGGGGTGTGCGGTAATCACGTGGGGGGGAGAGTTTGCTGCGCTAATATTGAAAAGGAGTATGAGTACGCGCGGGATGTGAATCCTCATTCGCATAATGCGGTGCATTGATCTGATATTGGTGTATCAATGGGAGTAGCAAGTGTAATAATGCTAATACGAGAGCTCAACCTGTGCTAAAAATACACATCTGAAAAGACACAATTTTGAAGCTAAACATCTAGAAGTAAGCCCATGTTGTAAGCTACAGTAGGCGAAGAAGTGGGATTGTTATCAGGCGTGCTGGAGGAAAGAATGAAGGGTTAGAGAGGACTGCGTAAGGCGGTGTAATAGACGATCTGCTTGAGAAGGAATCGCATACAGTTATGAAGAAAATGGTCGAGGATCGGCTAGGCTGAAATTTCTAGACACCAAAGACCTGGCATATAAACCGAACACTGAAGAAGAAGTACCACCAAAAGAAATGATGTCAGTTGAGACACTCTTTTTCTTAAAGAATCTAATTTTAGCTCTGTCCTATTATTACTGCTGTAGGCTAAAACTAATCTTAGCGAAAATGCTTCTCATCGGGTAAAGTAGCCATCAAGTTGCGCGTTATTTCGTTACGCTATTGTTTATGTATTTGTATTAAGTTACTTGAAACAATATATGACTGTAGAAAACTACTTTTCACTTAGCCAAGCCCGGTATGGAGAAAGCTATTCTCTTGACCCCGACATGGATGAGAATATAAGCCATGATTATAGGCCACACAATGGCTACATACACAATTGACTCCTACACTTCAATGGTTTTTAATAGAAAAATAAGAAGTTTTAGATTTCAATCTAAAGAACATTGTACAGTAGGGGCTAAATTTATGACATTGTGAGACTTGTCTTTGATAGGAATGCTCAAGGTTTTATGGTTTGAACTTGCTAGACTATTCAAATTGCTGAAGTTGAAAGCGTATGAACGCTTGTAATCACATGTAGACATGAGTTTTGTGCTTCAAGATTTGCGTTAATGTTGAGCTTGTGAATAAAAAGTTAAAAAGTTATTTATAGAATAATAATGGTAAGTTCTTGTAAGAAATGAGTTAATACATAACTAATCAATTAGTTCTGCTATTTGCCATCGACCTCGTTGCCACACACCGAATATATTTGAACTGTTTTTGACAACCCTACTTACTTTTCAACAACATTTTCGCACTCGGTTGGAGTCTGTCCAGTAGGGTCTAGGTTTACTCTCAAAATAAGCTGACGCACGAATGCATCAAATTTACTGAACGCTTCACGGGCCCCATTAGCTCTGAGCATTTAATTGACAGTATTGGCAGGCAAGCAGGTGAAACTTTGGGATTTATGGTCAATGAAAATTGCACTCTCGCTGTTGGTATAGAATGTATGGTTAGTCGAGATTTAGACTTTAGAGTACACATAACAGCAATCTGACCCCATCGGCTTCTTACTGCATTAGCCAGTCATCATAAATGCATTCCGCTGTAACCTGAAGACTATGATCGGAATGACACGGTGGTGCATGTAGAAGTGATTCAACTAATCATACTCCATCCGCTTCTAACCAAAAATGACTCCACTTCACAAATTCACCACATGCTTTCAGGAATTTATTGAGGGTGTTTAACATGATCTGATGTAACAATGAGGCCATTATTCAAAACGAGAGACAATATTAGGTCAGGTTAATCAGTAATGTGCAACCCTTCCAGGATTGTTCTACAAGATTCCAGAACAAAGTCATAAATATCAGTAGCGTGTTTCTAGCTTCCCGGCATGCAAGTAGCTCACATAGAAACAAATAGCTTTCTATCAAAGTTCCATAATTCTGCGCTGGTCTGTGGACTTTATCCCCTAGTCGGATATTTTAGTTAAAATGCACTCAACAATTTTGCGACTTTGTGACTCAACGCATTCACTCCAGCCTCCTCCTCGACACGCAGGGAGCCTCGACGAGTCTGTCTGGCATGGCGCTATTTTGAAGCCTTTTTCGTCATTCTTCTTCACCATAATGCAGCAAAACCAGTGAGGTATTAATTACATGACAAGCAAATATAATCCTTAAATAGTTAGACTGCAACTGCTTCGCCGCAAGATCAGAGCCGGATCAGCACCTAGCTCCAATTGATCTAGATAATTCTATAGATATCAGATAACTAATCATGTTCACATATTTCAATTGTGCCTTCCGACGTCGACTGTACATCTGCATTACTATCGAGTGCCACGTCTAACTCATCCAATTCCATCAATTCCTTTCCCATCGTCCCAACACCAGTCCCACCCTTAATCAACCTCGCATCTTCCTCCCGCCTCACGTTCATCATAGCCAGTCTACTGGATGATGACGTCACCTTGCTAGATGACGTCACCATCACCCTGCTGGATGACGTCATGGAATTTCTGCTGCACGACGCCATCGACTGCCGCACGTCCCCCCGTCCCGCCCCGCCAATAATCCCACTCCGGCCGCACGCGGCGTTCCCTCCCCCCACGCTTCTAATCGACCTCCCCGCCCCCACTCTCACGTCCCCCCCTCCGCACCCTATACAGAGCGCCTCACGGAAACACTGTCGAAAGTTGCGCGACATGAATGCGTATATGATAGGGTTGACGCAGCTGTTCGAGTACGCCATGATGGCGAAGGCCTGGCGCAGCTGCTTGAGGACGCCGTAGTGGAGGCGCTCGAGCACGCTGAAGGCGACGAGGAGGTTGTCGACGAGTGTCGGGCCCCAGCAGAGCACAAATAGAACGATGATGATCACCAGCATCTTGATCACCTGCACCACCGTAGTAGCAAGCACATCAATGACCACATTAATGACTGCACAATAAGAACTAATTAATTAATGATGATAATGAATGGCCTCTTTATCATCTGCGTGTGCAAGTTAACACATCGATATTAACAAACATATTAACGATCGAACAATAATGAGCAATTGATTAATGGTAATGATGACCACAGGCACTATTAACTAAGCTTAGCCATAATAAAGCATGCGTAGCGCTACGCCTGCTGAGTTTAAACAGGCGGAGTACAACTACATTGCCTTTAAAAACCGCGTAGCCCTACGCTACCATAACTGATTTTTTTATGTAATGCTATGAGTATTGATGACTGCACAATGATGAATAATTAATTAATGAAAAAGATGATGAGAGAGCCACATTATCACCTACTCCGCAAATTAACTTCATAATCATTTTAATAACCATATTAATAACCATATTAATAACCATATTAAGAACCATATTAAGAACCATATTAATAACCATATTAAGAACCATATTAAGAACCATATTAATAACCATATTAAGAACCATATTAAGAACCATATTACGAACCATATTAAGAACCATATTAAGAACCATTAGCCATATTGATATGTTTATGGACGCAAACGTCTAAACCTGTGTGAAAACATGGACGTTGACAGATTTGATGACTAAAAAGGCGGTTAGTTAGTAC
The DNA here is from genome assembly GCA_034695025.1 of Chamaedrilus cognettii. NCBI lineage: Eukaryota > Metazoa > Annelida > Clitellata > Enchytraeida > Enchytraeidae > Chamaedrilus > Chamaedrilus cognettii. Next base: position 20,636 of record JAQIWG010000561.1, read on the forward strand.
ACTGCGCAGAATCGCACGTTAAACTACGACGTGATACCTGCTGACGCTTCTTGCGGTCGTCGTAGGACACGGCGGTGCGCTTGGGGGGCGGGACGCTGAGGCTAACGCGGTGGGCGGGCCCTAGGGGGGAATGGGCGGGCCCCAGCAGGGAAGTGGCGCTGCCTAGCGGCGTCGACAGCTTATTTATCACATCCTTGCGCTCGACGACAACTGTCGACATCTCGTAAGATCTGCCGCATACCATGAACCTTTAGACAGGGCTTGAAGCATTGGGGGTTGGGAGGGGATTGACCCCCTCAACTAAATTCTTGGCCCCCTCGACTAAAAAGTGTGAGTCAAATTTCAAGAAATCCGCATATGCGCTGAACAAATTTCCCCAGCCTTTTCATGTTAATCTCATTTTTCGATTTCAGCCAAAATGGAGTCTAACAATGTTAAATACTATTAACAGTTAATACTATTTGCATTGCTAGTTGTCTCCTAAATAGTCCTACAGTTACTGTAGGAGACAACTCAAATTGTGAATTATGCTGCAATGTAAATGAAATTTGAATTTTTTTAAAGAAATTATTGCATTAATCGAACAGCAATATTCAATATTTGAGGATTCCATATACTGAAGTCTATATTACACAAGCACAAACATTTGACAGGTTCAAAAATCGTCTGAAATTTTTGAGACGGCCCTCCCCTCCCCCCCCCCTCCCCCAAATACCCGCTAGGGTTTCCGCTATAAATGCCCAAGCAGCCTACACCCAAGAGCATAAGGTCATTAACCGAAATAATGATGCATCGAAGGGGATTCATTATCAAGCACTTAGTAATTCTGGCTTGTTGACGTTATGCAGATAATGATAAAAAGCTGCTCATAAATATCAGCGACATGAAATTACTTCATAACTGAGAAATTAGAAAGAGAAACAATTATAGAACCTTTGCACGAAACATCATCTTGGCAATTGAACATTTAGAGGAATCTTTTTTTTTAATATATAAGAACGAAAAAATAGCCATGCGCACGAAAAATTATGTTCATGCAATGATATGTGCGGGCTTGGGGGGGTAACGAAAACGTCGAGTAATACTACGACTATATTGCTTCAAGTTGGAGACTCGTTTCAAATTATTTCAGACATAATATTTGAAAACAGTAACAGAGCAACACTGCAATTGTCACGCGGGGTTAGTTGTTCGACATTTGATCAGAACTTTCACAAGAATTACTATCATTTTTTGATATCCGTTTTGAGAGCTAATGATCACATACAGCTTGTTTCAAGCATCAACTCCGTGACAGTACATTTCTCCGTGTTCTTCCATGCTACAGACGCGCTCGCTGCGCGCCCACGCCATGATTGGCCACTTCAGGCATCTTCATCCAGCCTTTTATACTTTATTATGCTTCACCAGGGGCTTTTCCGGAGCGGTCCTGGATTCGGCGTGGTTAATGAGCTGGAATAAGCACGTGTCGGCACTTCCATCGGCTGATGGAAAATATGTCATGATGGAACAAAAACCATGCATAGTGAGAGTGCACAGGTACATGCATTATGCAGAGGTGTTTATTGAGAGTTCTGAGGAGCGAAAGCTTCTTAAGCATTTTACGCGGAAAGAAAGGCATACTCGGAAATGTAATGCAGTTGCAGTTAATCCACCGTTGACCAGTGAAAATTGACCAACTGTGGGCGACCAAATATTGGACACGCCGAGTTTGGCAGAGATTATTATTAGCGCGGCGACCTGAGCACCCAATTCTCAGCGCATATCAGGGACATTCTCCACGTCCATATCGTACGTGTTTGGGACAATACGAGCCGGTTTGCATGCTACAGGCATACTGCCAGCGTCAAGCAGCATTATATTGGAGAGAAGTACCTGCATAGGCTATTTGGCAAAGTACCATCAGTGTCAGCGAATTCTACGAATTATAGGAAAGGAGGTAAATTCAGAAAAATTTACAAATCATATCATCTATAAGTGACATAGTAATAATATGGATACGCTTAATACCGAGCAATAGGGTGCCATATTGCCCCTTAACAAGCATCCCATTTCCCATTGCTTACTCCCCTCCCCCTAAAATATTAAGTTCAATTTGGTTAACAATTAAGTGAGGCAATGTAATATCACCACACCGCACCAAAGCCCTTACGGGCGTTCAATTACTCACTGCTTACATCCGATCATCATTTAAAGTTCCATGTATTTAGAAAATAAGTTGGGGACAATATTAAAATCCCACCCATTCCCTTAAAAGCGTTCAATTTCCCCTGCTTACCCCCCTCCGCGCATGCTGGCGCGCCAGGCGGACACGGACCAGAGCTCCCTGCAGATGTTGACGTAAGCAAACGTCATCACGCCGAGCGGGAAGATGAAGACGATATGCGCGTACAGCAGCTCGTAGGCGATCGTGTAGGCGGGGGTCGGCCAGTTCTTCTCGCACCAGAAAGCGGTGTACTTATGACCCACGGGAGTATGCACCTGCACACCACACGTAGAATGCAACGATTAATACGTAAGGTCTCCTGTCCAACTGCATATTTTGCATGCAATTTTACATGCAATTTAGCATGCGATCATGTTAAGAAAATTATAATGTAAAATGTCCTTAACTGGGTTTCAAGCAGGCCGAGCACGAAACCCAGTTAAGGAACTTGTCATGACAACGGTCGTCCATCCGCCTTTAATACAGTTACATGCAAAATTTCATGCAAATTGCATGCAAAATATGCATGGTTGTAAGAGACCCTAACTGTATTTAAATTACTCGTAACACATGTAGTAGGTCTACACGTAGTAGCCTACATGTGTAGTACTGTGAAATCCGCAGTTGTGACGTGGAGACCATGAAATTTCTTTAAATAATTTCTGACTTACACCGTTACACACAACACATCAAAATCTCAATGTATATTATTGATCCAATGAGCAATGTGGTAAGTCTAGTTTGTGGTTTTGCTTAAATTTGAGCGTTACAACGACCGCATGTAGTAACGAAGACGATTACAGTCCGATTCCGTGCGGAGAGCCACGCACAAAACCACTCCCCCTTCTTCAGCCACCTTTTACGATTCACCCGGGAAGCTCTGGGCTGCAAGCCAATTCTCTGTTCCCCGCCTTGGAGAAGGTTTGCAAGCCTAGTAGACATCATTGAGTTAAACCGAGTTCGCAGAAAACCTGAAGAACAATCTTAACCGCTGAGAAAGCTTAGAAGCCAAGAAAACATGCGACCAATTACTAAGGACAGCGCGAACATCAACAAAGCAATTATTAGTTTCGTTTAGAACACGCGGTAAGGAGCGCTTAGTCCTATCGTGGGAGTGATGATGGCTGTCGCACCAAGCAGTGCGCCGTGTGACAGAATGCATAACCCACGCGAGGCACATACTGTACATGTAGGCTTACTGCTACACGATGGACAGGATCTACAGTGAAACATATATAGTAGGCAGAAGTGATTAATAAAGAAGCAGAAAAAATCAGTGAAGTGAAATCGGTATCATTATGGTCAATTGAGCTCAGTGGGTGGGTTACTTTTATACAACGCAATGTAAGCAAGCGATGAAAGACTAGAAAGAAGACTAAAAAGAGTCGTCTTACCATTGAACGGACATTTGCAGTTAAACACACTTTTATAATTACATCACATCCTACCCCTCTTCCCGGAAGAGATCCTCCATCAATCCGCTTGCAAGATACAATGTAGCGTTTTAGCGTCTTCAGCGATGCCGTCTTCCCGCAAGACGCGTGTTCTCGCACGCGATGGTTAGGCTGATACGATGGCTATATGCCATATGCATATACATGTACATGTACATGCTGGTTAATGGAAAGATGACGTAAAGACGCGGGGAAGATGTGATGTAAGCGCACTCGTGTTCCCGGAAGCGCCGCCTTTCGGCGAGACTCAAGTTCACGGCCGCCTTCCGGCAAGATGAATCTTCTCGCAAGATGGCTCGAATTCACTCACAATATCGGATGCAACTCGACCGTAATGGCATAATGGCTGCCAGCGCAGCATTGTTCTACAATCTGCATGCATTTGTGCCTGCAGGCCCGTGAGATACCTCGATCCTAATTGAGTTATTATAACTATTATATTAAAATGATTCTTCAACAAATTAGTTTCACGCGCGTAGTAAAAGCTTTCAAGGCGAGCGATAAATATTAACACATTGGCAGAGGGCAGGAAGGACCTTCGATGGGCCTTCTGTATGGTGTGCAGATATGAATTAAGAAAATAAAGTTTTAATAAGTCTAATTTCGACTGCTATTGATTTGCAATAAATTGGATGATAATTTGATAAATTGCTAATTTTATGCACTAATTTATCTATATTAATTAATCTTCAGCTGTAATAACAATCAATACATCAAGTGGCAATCTGAAGCTAGCTAGATCAAACTGTATCTAGGTCACAGCACCGATAGCTCACACGACCTCGAGCATCTAATTTTGGCTCGTATCATTAGAGGGCGCACCTGCCCGAAGATGATTGGCACAGCAAGAATGAGGGATGCTCCCCAGACGAGACCAATGACGTTACGTGCACGCCGCGAACTGCAGCGAAACTTGGCCCTCATAGGGTACACAATAGCGTAGTATCTGCAACAGATATAGCAACGAAAAATAGACTGATAATCAGGTAACTGACATAACTGAAAGTCTAAAACTAGAGCTACTCGTAGCGGCGGATCCAGCCCGTCATCATGGGGGGGGGGGACGCCCCCAAAAAACCCAACATTTTTCCTTTCCGTGCTGAACTCGTAAGCGGGGGGGGGGGTGCTGATTTGTTTTCCTCCCACACTTTCATTTATCATTTTTTTAACCTTCCCAGAAGCTCTGGGGGGTGCCATTTCCCATAAAACCCCCTCAAATGCATTATAAATTCATATTTCTGGAGGGGGGGGGCATCGCCCCTTTCCGCTCCCCAACAGAGCTCTCGGGGTGCATTTGCCCCAATCGTCCCCCCCCCTCCCGTGGATCCGCCAATGGCTACTCGGATATAATGTCAGTCTTATTAAGTTCAATTGCGACACGTTCGAGCTTAAAGTTTTGTGTTATATTGATGTCGTTGTTTGCTATATTGTTGTGCTGTATTTGACGAGCGGCCTGCGGCCCAGGTAAACTGTGCTATCAGTTGTGAGGTGTTTGATTCTTATTATAGCCACTGTGTAGTGCATTGATTTTCTACGTCGGGTAGCATATATATGTCCCTTATGGATCTGGCTCTTAACCTTTTTAGTGTCTCGCATGTGTCTCGGATCCAGGGGGAGGGGCTTATGGGCCATGCCTCCTCCCCCCCCCCCCCCTCCTCACAGCCCGTGTGTTTTTGAGGAAAGTTCATCTACTGCATTTGAAAATGGACTTCCTCCCCTTCGCAAACACCAAGATTGCCCCCTGTGGTCTACTCACACAACTGTTTAAGACTTCTTCATCAATGACTTTTGTCGACTAGTAGGGCCTAACACCACAGCCCACATCGATTAATGGCGATTACTTAGAAAGGATATCTTGCCATAATGCTGCACACAGTTGCACAGTTGCAGAATGCACGAAGGGCGCTTGCGTTTCTTTTCCTGAAATATCCCATTATCGTGCGCAAAATATATAATAGCCCCTCTAAAGAATGCGAAAAAATGCAGTCACGCCATTGGACTCTCGACAGAATATGTCAAATGACAAAGTGCACTCGTCTATGTTGGAATATTGAAAGTACAACAATTTTTGGTCATATAAAGTCTGTCGGTTGTGTTCGAGATTTTATTTACGAAATGCTTGAAAAGAAGAAGAAAATCAAAATTCATCCCCCTGCCAAATAGCCTGCTTTAAAAAGTTTGTTTATTTATCTGAAGCAACAAAAATCTGATCCCAAAATTCCTTGGCACACTAAATCTTACACTGTACTAGTAGCTTGTATCTCGCATCAAAACATCAGAGAAAATGTCCGTTTTGATGCGAGCTACCGAAAACATTATTTCATTCGCATCAATTTATTATTCACGACATCTTTACGACAATTGGGCTTAAGTCCAAGTCCCCGGGTTATTTCCACTCTCCAGCAACTCTGGATTTTATCGAAAGCCGATTGACGCTTGCCGGTCGCTATTCTGTCGCGAAAAATAAACGACCGTAAGTGATATGCGGCATCAAAAATCAACGCAGCGGGAGCGCAGCTTTATTATGCGTCGCTTGCTACGACCTATGTCTGCCTGCAATTATCCTACATTTCTCGTACTACGCGGAAACAAGAAGCAGTATTTTCAGTCGAATGGTCAGTAAGCCAGACTTAAAAGTCCATTTACTAGAGTTTCTGCTTATAGCCGGTACGGTTTGCTACATTGTAGTTCCACGAGTTAAATTGCAATAAGCAGCCAGCGCCTATGATTACAAATTCTGTTTAATTTTTAGGCCCGAACGTAGCCTACGCGAGGTGTAGATAATTATGTACATAAAGCGCTGGCTCAAAAGTTTTATGTCTTTGATTTAATCGCCAGTAGGCTAATATTTATTGGAATGCCACCTTTAGTTGCCTTCTCAAATCTAGGAAGCTCAACAGGACGTATACAGATATCTGTGCTTAAGTCTCGACTATGGGCGTAGAGAGAAACATAATTTTTTTTTGGGGGGGGGGGCTAGGTGATGAACAGAAAATGCATCAAGAAAATGAGAGAAAACTTCGCGAGGGGAGGGTGAGTAGTTGCGTATACTGTCAGAAAATAGAGCCTACACGTTATAAATGTTATAAATGTAATAAATGTTATAAATAAGAGCCTATGACGTACATGTACATGTAGACCTATAGGGCCACGCATTTTAGAATTTTACTAAAGCTTCCAACCCCCCCCCCCCCTTTCCCGCCAGAGTCAGCTTCTACAATATGGGGGACGCCAAAATCTCGAAAGGGGCCAGCATTGACATATAAGTTCATGATAAAAAAAGTGGGGTACCAAAATAAAAACTGAGGGAGATCCCCCCTAGCCCTTTCACTGCGGGGAAGCCTAGCCACAACATCACACGCCTCCTGGCTAAAAAAAATCTCGACGTCATTGTGAAATCTAAATTTCAGGCGTGCGAAAAATATTATGCTCGCTGTTCAACTTATAGTTAAGAACACCTCGTAGTTTGTATTTTGACGAAAAGCTTCACTTGCACTGTCTATATGCAACTGTAATGCACTGTAATGGCTTCCGCGATTGCGATTCATGGTTCAAATAGTCACAACACTGCATGATTAGCTAAATATAGAGCCAAATGAACATTCAGGGCCCGTTTCGTCGCCTAAAGACAGCCTTATAAGCGTCCTTCGCCATCGCAGTCAATTTCTGAGAGAGGTCTCCCATACCGGAGCCGTTAAATTACACACAACGGTTGCTCATAGAAGTGCTGTAATGCGCTGCCACGCCTGTTTGATCACCTTGATGTGGTGCTTAGTGCCCACCTCTCAATGCTGAGGCAGGTCATCGTGAGAATGGAACAGATGACGGACACGTTCTGAAGGTAGTGAACGCCCTTGCACGTTGCCTCGCCGAATGTCCACGAATACGTGAAGAACTTGGCAAACTAGAATTCATTGAACAAATAACATAAAAATGACACGGAAAGTTGCAATAGTAACTACAGTTTTAGTAGTTTGGCGAAGCGTTGTGGCCGAGTGGTCCAAGTCGCGGACTTCGGATTGCGAGTGTGGCAGAGAGTCGGTTCGGCCCCGGCCGTGGCAAAAGATTTCGAGTCATTTCGTGCACCCTTGGCAAAGATGTTTAATTTCGTCAGCCCTGCAAATAATCATCCATTAGGATGGAGTGCAGTAGAGAAGTCGACGTTATCGTTGACGTAACTTACTTCGTTTGCTATCGCTACTGCCTGCTCAAAAGATTTAAAGGATAAGATATAGAGGCCTAACAATTGGTGTAAGCAAACGTTTTGAACTGTAAGGGAAATCTCTCGATGTCGTCTCGTGGTGAAATAAAAGTTCCCTTGAAAGAGATCAAATTGTAATGTTACCACCGACATGCATTAATTTACTAAAGCTGTGCAACGAAAGGCGTTTTCTATATTATACAAATTTATATTTTACGAAATTAAAAAAACCAAATTAATATCATAGAATCAAATTTCGATCAGTATTCGTTTCAGAGAGACACTAATGAAGGTTCATTTGCAGTATAGGCCTGGGTTGTGCAGAAAAATCTACAGCTCTTCTCTCGTGCATGATCAAATGGATCTGCAACCTAAAACAAATGCCTGAAAATTGAGAACCGGATACGTGACCAGAGACAATATGGCTCTAATTCTCGCCAGTCTTGGCCTCGCTGTCCTACTCCTTCAGAGTATTGTTCTTCTGCCAAGTATTCCTATACATTGTATATTCCTTGCATTACTTTAGGCTCATGTTCAAAGAAAATGTACGCATACGACTGCATATAACATTTCGGATAAGCCAGTAAGCCACATAAATTCACCATGTAACCCGCATGTGAATTTTAAACGACGCACATGGCATTGTGCACAACATGTGAATCACATGCGACCACATAAAGGGACATGAAAATCTTAGTCCACACGTGACTCACATGTGGACTCAGATGATCCTGCAAACGGTGATTCGTGGGGTTTTGAAAAACTCATATGTGTGTCCATGTGCCAAATGTGACGTAGGCCTACGTGTAGGCCTACGTCGCGCGTGGGTCATACCGCGGGTCACGTGTGTCTTTTCCATTGTACAGGGAGCACCCTCATTGTCAGCGCAAGCACTAAATGACAAAAATAAACCTTAATGCATTTAAGGAAAATGTGGTTATTACAAAGAATGTGACAAATTACAAAGCTGTGCAATGATGGTTTTAAAACCGGGTAAACTCGTAAACGCAGAGAGACGCCCTCAACGTTACGAAATAATTGAAGGGCCCAATGCATAAACCAGTCAACCAACACATTTTGTGAAAAATGTTTTATTTCAATTTTGTGCAGCAACCAGTCAAACGCATCTACTGCTCAAATAGCAGTTGAATGTGGTACGTAGTCGTTGTGATAGAGACGTCTGAATATACACTGTAGACAGCGTCAGCATTGGAGCGCATAAAGCAGCTAAGTGCGCTAATTTAACTGCTTCATGCACCGAAAGTGTGTCTTTATAACAATGAGTGGGATTACTTACATATCAACTAAATAACACCCAAACAATGAAAAATAGTCTTCTACAGTTCACAAGGTGTTAGGGGATGCAGTTATGTGAAGAATAAGCAGTTTTTTTTAACATTTTCTGTGTATTAAACAAATTTACAGCAAAAAGCTGTTAATTTTTGAATTTTTTATATTTTTATAAAAAATGTACCCAATTTTCATACAAACAAAATGAATATTTTTGAGCATATGCTACAAGTACACATTCACGGATTTTATTGCAGTGTTTAAATAAAGACTGTCGATGCTACTCATATTTTTGCTTCTCCTTAAAGTTTTGTGTTTTGTAGTAAGCTGGTTTATGCATTGGACCCTTCAATTCTCGTTGACAGAATTTTTTCCTAAAGATGTACGGTCATGAAACAGCCTCTGATTAAGTCGTGACGTTGTGCCTTATCCCACAGTGTCTAGCAGTCAGGGTGAGTTACGCTTATTTTCCGGAAGGCGCTGTTTACTTATTTCGATCTATGAGAGTTGGCGGACTCGGAGAACGGCGTGATGTCAAAGCTCATGGCACAGTCGGGACACGCACAGCAGCTGTCAATAAATCTTTTTTTGGACCCACGCCTCTGACATAGACCTGTTATTGGCGTTGAGAGGGGGGAGGGGGAAAATCGGTCCCAGTCCAGTGACCTCAAACTACTTGCATTATACTGCCGGGAATGGATCGCAAAATTATTTTGACGAACGTGTAGGCATGTATATGTAGGCATATACGTGTAGGCATATACGTGCAGGCATATACGTGTAGGCATATACGTGTAGGCATATACGTGCAGGCATATACGTGTAGGCATATACGTGTAGGAATATACGTGCAGGCATATACGTGTAGGCATGTGCGTGCAGGCATATACGTGCAGGCATATACGTGTAGGCATGTACGTGTAGGCATATACATGTAGGCATGTACGTGTAGGCATATACGTGTAGGCATGTGCGTGCAGGCATATACGTGCAGGCATATACGTGCAGGCATATACGTGCAGGCATATACGTGCAGGCATATACGTGTAGGCATGTACGTGTAGGCATATACATGTAGGCATGTACGTGTAGGCATATACGTGTAGGCATGTGCGTGCAGGCATATACGTGCAGGCATATACGTGCAGGCATGTACGTGCAGGCATGTACGTGTAGGCATATACGTGTAAGCATATACATGTAAACATGTACATGTAGGCATATACGCCAAACTTTATAACTTCCGATTTATGTATGTTGTTTCACACCAAAAAATACTGAGCCCAACGTTCATTAAATAAATAATTATTAGGCTTTACTAGGTTCCGATGCATTGCGTATTTTGAATCTAAGGTTGATGCACACGAGTAATCTAGTTTAATAGCCTAGGGGCTCTAAGTTTGTGTTCAAGTTAGTGTTTAATGCTGCTTGTTGTATCATTTATTTATTTATTTTGTGTTGCATATCTACCTTCGTGGTGAATAAAAGATTCATATATTGCGAAACTGTGGCTTTTAGCCTATATACTAATGTAAGCTATCGGCCCCGGAGACTTTTTGTTTCAAAAAGACTTGTTAACGAGACATATGATTAACCGAATAATAATCTCGGAGACACCATCAATCGTCTCTCGTATTCACATAGAGCCAACAGCTTTGTTAGTGTAGGCTGCGTTTCGTTAAAACTAAATCACCCCAACTTTCGAAATCACCGTCGCGTCGTTATAGTGTACAGCTGTTGTGCGAAAACGCGTGAAGGTTGTTTTAGCAACAACACTCTCTAAACGCCCAGTCGTCGTGTTATTGATGTGTTCGCGCCCTCCAAGTCATAATATTGAAACGATGGATTGGCGATCTGTTACCGGCGGTGACAGCGTGTGGTCGCTTGACCACACGCGCATAAAGATCGGCGGTTAGCGTGCCCACTCAGAATGTTGCCAACACAGATCTAACTTAGTTAGCGTCAGTGCGGCGTAAGCTGACATGATCCTAACTGGGATCCAGACAGGAGCAACGGGTTAATTGAATGAGGCCGGGTGGTGCTGTTCCAACACCCTGGCCTTAATGTATATAAGGGTCACTTTCGAGTTTTGACCGATCTATGAAGTTTTTGAAGCGGAATGTGGAGCTATAAAGGATTTTCCGCCGCAATGTCAAAGTGCCTGAATGATCCAAGGATTATACATTCAAGCAATTTGAGTGCCATAGGCACCAATTGGAATTGTTGCGCAAGAACAGGTCGCATCTAACTTCTTGATCGGATGTTGGCTAAAACATTAATGAACATTCATACACAACACGCTTGTATTTCTGAACTCGTGTTTTTTGTAGGTCGCATAATATTGTATTATGCAGACGGTAGCCTAATTATGTAGACCTATGCCTAATTATGTAGACCTATGCCTAATTATGTAGACCTATGCCTAATTATGTAGACC
>JAQIWG010000562.1:0-32217 GCA_034695025.1 Chamaedrilus cognettii
TAATTTCAAAAAGCACAAGCAAACTACAAAAATTGACTTTTTTGTCCATGATCGTAATAATTTGTCCAGTACTGTAGTTGCTAGCGCTCTAAATTACACACACTCTATCAATTAACTGGCTTTGCCTACAGGTAGCGATAAATATGAATACTCGTAGTGCAGCGATATTTATTGCTCACACAATAACTATAAAGTCTACATCATAAATATCCAGCAGTCCTCATCAGGGCGCATGCGTCTATAATTGCCTAATTGCCTAAAATTGGGTCAAAACATGGACATCAACAGAATAGAGGAAAAGGGCTGTTAGTGTTAGTAAGAGCCTATATCATAAATAGGCTATATATTTCAGGTCTAGGTTTCAGTCAGTGCCAGGGTTTAACTGGAGCAGGTGTCAACACGGTGACAAAAAGTCCCAAAGCAATTTACTTCAGTCTCAAGTGCCAGGCACACACTACTGTATCTCTAATCGCTGTGCAGAGTCTAGGTCATATTATCGGAGAGAGCCGCTGCAAGTGCACTGCCCAAAATGTATCAATCAATCAACACCGTGCTGCTCTTTGCACTCAATAACAAAGGTGCATTTAGGTGACAGTAATGATTTCACCTGTAGCCTGTGGAGTGCATGACAGGCAGTCCTTGAACTATCTCAATATATATATATAAATATATATAGATCCATGAATCCTTTCTTTGATCTCTTGGACCAAAAAATATCATTTGAGCCTTTCAACGGTTTCTCCGCGTTGCATGTTACATTAATTAGGTTATGTGTTATGAGTTAGATCCTGAGTTATAAATACGACTCACATCGCACCTGCAGATAGGCTGTTTCACTGAAAGTAGCTGGTTCAGGGATTCTATGAGCCTAAATTTCACATTAACCTGGGGCCTCATTTACGTACATCTCTTAAGATTTACTGAAATCTTATCCTAACTGAAATTTAAAACAAATAAAACCCAATCGCCGACCGCCGTGACGTCATCATTCGGTTAGCGCTTGACCGTGCGAAGCTTCCAATAAAAAAGATAAGATTTGCCAAAGATTCTCTTAAGACAATCTTACGACTAAGATTGTCATAAGATATCTACGTAAATGAGCTCCCTTGACTACTATATTTCAGCAATAGTACTTAGCGTAGGCTATATGAGCCCATATATCCCACCTACACATGTAGCTGATTCATGAGTCATATGACCCTATATCACACCTGTAGCTCGGCGCTGCAGAGGGCGTAATGACGCGAGGCTCCTCTGTCGTCTCCATATCCACCGTCACCTCATCCATGTACTGCCACCGAAAGAAAATGTCGGAATGAAATTGTCCAATCGTTTTTCGATTAAGCAGCGTTCTCATCAATAGCTTAGTTTAATAAAACGGCGCTTGTAAACAAATTTCCGAAACATTATTCGCGAGGTATTTCTAATTCAACGTTAACTGCATAATTTGTTCAACATTTTAAAAAGTAATCAAAGATACATCATAGGACTGAAGGCCAAGCAGTACCAGTATCTATTAAGTACCGGTATCAGTTTCAACGCGATTTAAACTAAAAATTTAATTTCTAAAGAATGACCTTACCAAACAAATGGGCTGGCTGCCAAGCCTTGTCCACTGAATCTGATCACAAATCAGAGTTAACCAGACAATTAAGTTCCAAATCTACTGTAGAAAGTACGGTGCATTTTTATTAGCATTAATTACACAAAAACTGCTACGCATCAAAAATTGCTCTGTCCAATGCATTGTATCAAGGTCCACTCATACAGCAATATGCTTATTGCTCAAAAGTCATTTGTAAGTTAAATTTAATGCCAGCACAACTTCATCACAAGATTCGTTCACAGTACAACACAAAGTCTGCAATATTCATAACTCCACAACTTCAAACTATCGGTAACCAAACGCACTAAAATCATGTGAAACGAATGTCAAATTTAAAACTCAGATCAGCTTGAACAATATACACCACCATAATGGTGTGCATAAATGTTTTGTATATATGCCTACCACAATAAAAAATGAAAGATTTTCATCAGGACTTAAACTTATTATTATGCATAACATAGGTGCATGGTTAATACCAATGATGCCACTGCTAAGGACATATCACTCAATTTAAGGATATTTTTGCAATATAGGGACCTGATATTTAACGCAATCTCCAGATATCTTGCAATATTTTTTTTTATGATTTTAAATCAGAGCTGTGGATATTTTTATAAAAAAATGCAATCTAGGGATATTTTTAGCCGAGATACCAAGAATCTAGGGATATTTAATTTTGGTCCAGCGGCAACACTGGTCAATACAGCCAGATGATGCAAAGAGAAGAATGGCGCAATACCCTAATCGCCACTTTATTGCAGACGGCCTTGGACAGCTTGAGCCAGGAGGGCAGGTCCAGCAGCTCCATCAGCAAGACTTCGTTCAGCTCGAGGTTCGACAGCTCCCCCTCCCCCTTCAAGGCGCTCACGTTCAGCTTGTCCGGGGACAGGTTCTTTGTAAACCTTTTTTTAAATGCACAAAAATTAAAGAAATAAATATGGAAACATTTTCAATATAAAAATATAATTTCTGGAATCTACTATGTTGTTTGTGGAATAGTTATGTATTTCTGGGCTTAAATCCAGCTCCAGCAGTCCTAATCAGCGCAAAACGTCTAACCTGTATGAAACATGAACATTAACAATAGTGTAATAGTTGTCTCAATGTCATTAAATTTGTTGTTTCAAATAGGTTAAATCATTCATAATTAAACCCTTTAAACAGAGATTGCTATCACTAAGCTCGTTATTGATAGTTGCCAGGATACCAATTTGGAATAAATCATTGTGAATTCATAAAAAATTCATCATTGCAGCAATTTTTGCTAAACTTTATGAATATAGGATACGCAGCAGGCTAGGCAGGCTTACTTGGACAAGTGCTTCAGGATCTGCCCCTTAATTAATCCAGCCATATTGTCAGGTAACTGGACGCGATAGGAAAAAACTTGATCACCGACTTCGTCTACCTATCAGTTTCCGTAGTCTAATCAGGAGACGATACTTTCGTCAAATTGTCAATTATCTTTTCGATAATTTCTATACGCAGCTCATAGTTTAGCAGCCGAAGCCATTTTTTTGTTACATTTTTTGTAGAAGGTTGGCTTAAAACTTGTATTTTTGTAATGTTACGGCCTTTTCCTAGACTTTGTAGTCGATCAGCTGCACTTCAATCTTCTGAATGTCAACAAACGCCATCTTTATTGCTCAGCGTAACCAGATTAAAATTTGCGAAATAACTTTTCAATGTAAAAACGCAACTTCGTCTGTGTCACTAACAGCAGCATTTCTGTGACAAAACTTGTCAACTTTGTTGCTTGTAATGGGACACTGATACGTATAAGAAAAATAACATATATCAAATTGTGAACCCTATACTTCATGACTTTTCAGCTATGAAGTACAGGGACTCTTGTCGTAAGTAATTATTACAATGAAATTGATAGAACAATTAAGATGAAAAACAACGCGGCTGCATGATTGTATCATCAAAAATTATGATTAGCATAAAATGACTAAAAACACATTAAGAAATACACAATGAAGTTGGAATTTAGTTTATTTTTCAGTTAAAAGTGCCAAAAAGTACTCCAAAACTGATATTTCACACACATACAGGTGTCATGAATGCTAATCAAGAACAGATATTGAACAGATCCATTACTACAATTCACTGCAATGTTTGTAGAATAGTTCCTTTAAATTCAGTCAATTAAAATTCTGCCAATCTTACGATAAACAAATTCTAAGAATATGGGTCACTACAAGAAGTGTTTGAACAGCAACATCACGGACATGACAGGGCGGTGGGTGTAACTTGGCGCAAACATCACAATTACCATAGAGATGATTGTTGTGAAATACCAGAAAATATATAAGAAGCAACAGAAGCTAAATTTACTGATAATTCTCTCATTTTTTAATATTATTATAATCAAGATTTGGCCCGCTATTCTTTGAAAATCATTATTGACACTGTTCAGAAGACTCAAAAATTGATAGCCCCACAAACTGAAATTAATATAAGGTAATAATAGATTCAAAATCGCTTAACTACGGATAAGCCGACCTCATTTCAAATTACAACAGAGGAGGAGCAATTTACATACGACAATCGTGAATAAATCTGAAGCATTCGTTATATTTGAAACTTGGCGCAAGTTCTAAACGTACATGATAATAACTATATCTCTTGCGGTAAAAGAATACGTTAAAACCATTTCATGTCATTCCCTAATGCAACAGCAAGAGCTCTCTAATTGTAAATGCCACAACACCCTAAAATCAAAACATAAAACGTTGAGCAACGAACGCATCATACAACTTGCAAGGAGCCACGCAACGCAATGAAATCAGATTTGCATTAAGTATTAGGACAACACGTTCAACTTCAGTCCAAGCTACTGGGGGATCCATTTACCCTACTGCATGAATGATTCTGCAAGATATGCACCTCATTGTCCAAAACTAACCGATGCCAAACGGGCCGAAGCATCATTTATTTCATAGCGCAATGTAACCTACAGCCCTCATTAGGACGTCTGGCACCTTCCAAACTGAACTTCAAACTACAATAGGTACGTTTTCATTTTGATTTTCAGGCTGCAGAAATTTGGACCAAAATCTGAAAATTACCGCTTGTGATCAACTTGCTCCAGTACAGCACGACTCACGGTTTTACGTTCATGCCAAGATTTCTAATAAATATCAGTTTACAGTTTGTTACGGTGTCCGTGTCATCCGCTTTGCTTTGCACCAATGAGGCACATAACATACAGACTGCATCAGATCATTGAAGCTACTAGACTTGGGACCACCGTCCTGTACAACATTTTGATTGTAACGGAGCATCATCTAAAATCAACATGTTCCACATCAAATCGATAACTCTGACCCATTGTTACTACAGAGTCTCTGAAACACACCGGATGGCGAGTTCCAACGGTAGAGCCGCCAGCGAAATCATTAAAGTCACAACCCGTCAAACTCTATTACGTAGAAGCTGCCGTTGAATGCTGCGTGGAGGACTAATGCAGTAGATTACTCGGATCACACATCACACACATATTTAGCCGACAGTCACACTTTTTGCATTACAAAATGCGGCCATCACAGGCCACGCTCAAATTATCCTAATTGGAGCAGTCGTCGTCGTTCGCCAGAAAGGAACTTAAAACAAGAACGTAGCCAATATGGACTTCAAAAGGCACGATTTGACGCCGGCAGGGCATAGATTTTTATCATTCACAGATTTATACAGACAGGAGACAGTTGCGATGGCAACAAACCCTCATCTAAATACTCGATCCCTCAAATTAAAACGCGCATTTAAATTTGTTTCCGCTGCAGAAATAACCGTACTTATCTTCACACATGGAGAGCATCCTACTACAGAGGTGCATCATAGCAATCGTTCATCATACTTCATTCATCTTTTGTACTTCAATCATTGCTTCATTATTTAAACTAGAATCATTGTATCACGTCGACATCGAGTCATCCGTGGGTAGAACAGGTTGTGTGGATGAGTTCTGCTGGAGGCTCAGTATGCTGTCGATCGCGCACTGCATCTCGTCCTGCAGAGTCTGGCCCCTCCCGCTTATACCCCCCTGCTCTCCACATCGAACGACAATACTTCCGGAACTTTCTGACAAAGCCTTGTTGCTTTCGGAATCCTCCGATCGTACCGCAAGGCTACTAGAACTTTCTGATCCATCAGACTGGAAGACCTCAAACACGCCGCGTCGACACCCAGCCTCACGTGACGATATGGACTGCTCCACAGCAGTCGCTCGAACTACGTCTACATTCCCTGGCCCGTCTACCACAGGGTGATCAAATCTTGCGTCGGCTTCGCTTGCCAGCAAATAGTCCGTTGATAACTCTGTGCCGAGTAAAGCAGCCACTGCTACGTCGTCCTCGCATTCTGCCTGATGCTGATTCGCTGAAACTAGGTCAAGCGCTGGTATCTGATTGGCTGTGGAAAGCTGAGCGGCGATGGCTTCTGTGGATGATGCCACGTTTAATCGAGAATCCGAGTGCCTAAAGATATATGAGGAAAGTCGATCTGCAGCATTGATGGAATCGCCATCGCATCGCTGCCTCTTTGCGTCTGGCTCCGAGTCAGCATCGCTCAATCGTTCCAGTTTGACTTTGAGCGACTTCTTGCAACAGTTGTCTGCAGCCGCCGCCGAACTGCTTGCGATGGCGTAGGAATACCGCGGCCTCTTGTCGCCCGGTCGCTCAGGGCTGGATCCACGCAGCGGACTACTTTTGAACACCATCGTAAGTCGGCCAGATGATCTGACGGCAACGCCACCCGGCGTCCGGTTGCTTTTCAACGCGTCCTGCATCCCAGCGCCGGAACCATTTGCTGCATCATGTATCCCTACGTTGGAACTATTTGCTGCCTCATCGTAGTGCGCCGAGTCGTCGATCGGCTCCAGCTTGACGCAGCACTGCTCGATGCTTTCCTCCTTCTTCTCCGCCTTCACTTCCACCTCACCGCCGCCGCCGTTCACGTCGTACTTCTCCTCTGAGTCGTCGTCGGAGTACTCCTCCTCCTCTGACTCGCTCTTGATCTTAGACTGCACGACCTCTGACTTGACCTTGTCGAGGAGCGGCAGCGGAACAAACGACTCTGCACACAGACCAGCGCTGAACCAATCATTACATACGCTCATTAGCTCTCAATACAAATAGCTATAAAGTGGGCCCTAGATTCAGCAATAAATAGCTAATAAAAGAAAACAATTCACTTAAAATCAGTTGCACAAATAGCCTCACAGAGCCAACGTTGCTTCACCTTCAGTTTCAACTCAAAATTTTGTTTAAGATCACGCCTCTCAATGGGACCATCTTACCACTCGTCAGAATATTCTTCTACTATAAAATTCTAAATCTATTTGAGTACGGTATCTTGGAGAATCATCTGCATGTTCAACCTCATTACATTACTGAGTCACACTAATACAAATTGTATTTTAGGCTGCGCTGAAGTCGTGGATGCAAACTGTGTCCTTGAGCAGCCTACTATTCAATGCTGCTCGCCTCGCATCAGTTCGTCTTTGGATCTTTCACAAGCATCCCTCACAAAATGCTTACCGACATTATACCGACCCCCCTCCCATACGCAAGCGTACGCTTTGACCCTCCCCCACCCATGCATACACAATAGCGGGACGAGTGAGTACCGGGATGTTCGAGGGCGTGTCGGCGCTCCTCCATCAGCAGCTGACGCTCAGCGCTGTTGAACGTTCTATCCAGCATCACGGTCTCTGCTGTAGAGTGGTCCATCTGTGGACGAACGCGCAAACGCATTGTAATTATAATCTTATATATAGATAGGCTCAAGACACGCGTGCGCATAACCTACACATTACAGCACAGCGAAGAGATTCACTTTATGCATCCTGAACAACTGATTCGCATGATATCATTATATTATTATATTAACAACTACATTAGGCAGCAAAATCCATTAAAATAAATGTTACTAATAATCGTATTCATAAAGAAAAAGTCTAACCTGTAGAAATGCATGAGAATGGACATCAGAAATAGTGATTATCATCATCGTATGATAACAACCACAATAAACAGCGAATCACTACATGAATCAGGAACAAGAACAAAAAACCCAGACATACTTTAACATATTAAATAACTGAAACGACAGATGAGAGAAGATGAGAGAGAAGCGATAGAGTGGCGATGGGTACCATGGAGTGATTGAGCAGCAGCAGCCTGTACTTGCTGAGCATCGAGTCCTTGCGAGCTATCAGCTGCGCCGCTCTTGTCTCAAACTCAGAGTCCTCTGCAGCACACACCACAGCCAGCCAATCAAATCATCCAAAAAATCTCAATGCAAAATATTTCTAAGAAAAAAAATTCAGAACAGGCGTTGCTACCAGGCAATATCAATCATAAATCAACATTGTGCATCTACAGCATGCCCAGTGGACACAGGGTGGGATCACCGACCCTGTTGGATGGTGTCTGGGGGCAGGTCGCCGCCCTGGAAGACATGGAATGGCACGAGGGCGCGCAGGGCGTCCTTGACCTCGCTGAAGGGCGTCGTGCAGTCAGGGAGGGTCGCGCGCTTCTGGTCCTTGCCCAGGTACAGCTGGAAACTGCGTGCCCGCCACAAACCAACATCATAACGCACGCAAGTGCCCACGCATGCATGCAATCAAAAGCTACCGTCATAAAGTATAGATGCATGTAAAACAAAAGACTACCATTACAACTTATACACACATATGCAATCAAAATGACCATCATAATGTATCCATTTTGCATCCGGCATGCGTACAATTTTATTTCAAGCACAAAGCAAAGAGAAAAAGGAATGTATCGTATCGTTCTTCTAAAGCAATTTACTAGATAATACGATATAGACAATATTCTCGATCATTATATAGCCGCGATCATTATATTAACACGCCTTATATAGATTCGCATCAAAAGAGAAAGAAAAATATACGCAACAAAATAAAATAATTGGAAATATCAGGTAAAATGTACTGATAGTGAGATAACGTGTCACTGTAATTAACCCACAATACTATATCCCCAGTACAATATACTGGACACAGTCAAGCTAAGTGACTCACTTTGATGAACATTTAAACAAACAGTCATGAGGAATACGGGCCATGTTTAATGGAAACCAAATAAAACTATAAAACAAAAAAGCCAGTAGCTGAAAGTGCGAGCGCACTGACACGTGTGAGCGCGCCTTGTTGGGCTGGCGCATAAGCGCCGAGATGAGATCCGTCGTGGATCGCGCAGTCACGGCTGCAGCTGCAGCAGAGGTCGCCGCAGCAGCGGATGTAGATGCAACAGTGGCGCTAGTGGCCTGCGTCACTGCACTCATCCCTAACACATCCTGCGGCGCACAGCAAGCATGTGGAAATGAATAAATAATAATTACAAATAATTATAACAAATGTCTGAGGGCAAACAAATAAAAACTACAACAAACAATAGTAAGAATACTATAAGTCCCTTGAAAACTCAGTACCGAGGGCAAAAAAAACGAAAAGCTAAACAACAAGTAATACCAATAATAGTGCGCTGCCCTATAGCATCAGTTCAGTAGAAGAAACAATCATCAGCAGGAAATATAAAAAAATATAAAAATGTTAATCAATGAACTCAACTGCACTACGCACAATATCATCTATAAATATTCATGTTCAATTAGTATTCAAATATTCATTGAAAAGTAATACATAAAATGGAATCATATCAAATAAAATCGAATGCAAAAAACCGATGACACATCCCCTTCCTCTTCTTATTAACATTCGGACAAGTGATATATTCCGTCATAGTACAACACACGCTTCCAAATGCAATACATGTGACAAAACACAATGTAATCATCACCTGCGTGCCGGTGCTGCAGCCCTGCTGTGCAGCAGCAAGCCTTAGCTGCTGCTGCTGCTGGCGCTGCTGCATCAGCAGCTGGTGCTGCTGCTGCAGCTTCCTGAAGACGGCGTCCTGGTTCTTGGAGAACCAGTCTCGTTTCTCCGGCGGCATGCGCGCCAGCTGCGCATCGAGCTTCTGGCGCAGCTGCGGGTACAGCTGGAAGATGTTCTCCGCCTGAAAGCATGCACAGATGCGGTGTCAGTAGTGCATCCCACCTACACTCAACACAATGATCAGATATCTGAAACAACACAGTTCACACAATATAGAGTGCGCGTCTCAAACATACATAGTGATGCGTCAAGAGAATGCATAAAGCACTCAAGCACACACCACAGGCATTATTGTGCCCGTGGTGTGTGCTTGAACTAGACTTAAGTGATAAACTTGAAAAGTAAAAAATTAAGGCTAAACATGAACTTCAATTGTAGGCAATTTGAATAAATTTTCACATAACGCATAATAATCACACGCGACATTAGTCGTAAACTTTAAAAAGTCGTCACCTTCAGATCGGCGGCCTGAGTGGGAACACTGGCTGCTCCACTGCTGGACACACCGGTTGCCTGTGAGTTAAGGCTTCCCCTGGTAACACTGACGGCCTGAGCGCCAAGGCCTCCCCTGGTAACACTGCTGGCCTGAGCGCCAAGGCCTCCTCTGATCCCATTGATTGAAGGCTGCAGCTGACCACTGCCCGGCACTGGGTACAACAACGCAGCTAATGGCTTCAATATAATTCACAGAACGGCTTCAAAGGCGTTAATGCAGCCTTACACTACAGCGGTATTGCTCTACACAGTGATAGTACTACTGTTGGCATTGGCAAAACATGCAAAAAATTGATACCCAAGTATTGAAATAATTGCAGGAAGAAGAAGAAATACTGGCGCGCATGACAAATTGTCAGTCGTAAACAATCGAGCAAATTAGAACCACGCGTTACTGGCAACTGACACTCAACATCAGGGTGCTGTACGCATCAGAAAGCAATCAGTGTAACTAGGCTTGGAACAGTTAGCTAGAGCCGAACAGAAACATCACGACCCTCCACATCCCACACAACAAGTCACTGCACAAAACTGACAGCTAAGCAAAGCTCCGTCTTCATCGATTTCGATTGTTGACTTCCGTACCAGCGCGCGAACAATGCCGGTACAGAGCAGCGGACTAAAAGTTGTACCATAATATCCACTCACCGGTAGGGGGGTGGGACGTGATCCCGGGGCCGACGCTGCCCCTGGTGGGCGTGGCAATGACCCCAGGGGCCGAAGCAACGACAGACACGCCTGACTGAACCCTGGGCGCAAGCTGAGCGCTCAGCGCCTTTGCGCGACCGTGACCTGGAATCGGGCAGTGAAACAGGAATTAAATTTAGACTACTTTTCAAAATTATATCAAACCTCAGGACTGCTGGAAAACAAAGAATTAACTTGTAGCTCAGAGCTCCTCGGGCGAGTCGTAAAAGGCGACTAAAGACGTGGGAGCAGTTCACTGCTTGGTAAAGCCGAAGAAGAGAAACCGAACGGGACTGTAATAGTCTTGTTACTACACATGATCCTTAACCTCTCAAAGCATCAACAAAATGACAAATCACATATGGACAACAAGGACAAATCTAAATTTTCGCATAATAATGATATTTAAGAAAATAAACCTAAAAAAAAGTGGATGCAATGCATATTCAGTCTAAGGATGAGATTAGCAAGCTGCCAAGGTCTCAATTACTGCAGTCCATCACACCAAAAATCAATTAAACTCATCGTGTAGAGTCTCATCACAGTCATTCATTCAAATAATTAATTTATCAAATTTCACTCAAATTTAAGGTCAGGCAGGCAGTGTAGCGCACCGACAAGTGTGCAAGGGGCCATGACACGTACCGATGATCTTCTGCTGCGCCTCGTTGAGCAGTCTGAGTCCGTGCTCCTGCCGCTCACTGCGCGCCGGGTTAGTCTGCAGCACCGTCACCTGCGCCTGGATCTTGGACAGCAGGTCCTGCTGGGCGGGGGTCAGCTGGAGGGCCGCGGGGGGCGGCGCCAGGACTCCCACCCCCGGGGGGGGCAGCTGCACCCCAGGGGGGCGGGGCACGGTTGGCAGGACGGCAGGGGAGAATGTCGGGCCGGTTGTGGGGTTCAGATGACTGTTGGCGGGGGCAAGCGATGGAGGTGGGGGGCCGTTAAAGGCATTGGAAGGGCGCTGAGGAGGGGTAGAAGAAGGACGAGGGGCGAGGGGGGAGGCGGTGGGGGGTGGGCGAGCAACTGCGGCCATACCACGAACTGAACAGTAGCGCACACAAACAACTATTACTTTAGGAATCAGATTTTGGACGTCTGAATTTCTCATAGAAATGGTTTCTCACTCTGTATTATAACATTACTTCAAACAATGAGAAATTCCAACTTCCAATGATTCTTAATGCTCAACAATTTATGCAACTTGACATCATGCAATGTAATACACCAACAGCAATACTGCTCCTCATGCATCCAAGAATACACATAACACAAACTATGAAAGTTTTAAGTAAAGATTTACATAAAAAATCAAACAGATAAGGTATATCTAAACGCTGCCTACCCTGCGGCGCAGTTATCCGAGGGTGAGTGACAGCCAAAGCCCCTGCCGCGGCCGCCGGCTTGGGCTGGATAAAGGGCAGGCCCCTCCCCACAGCCCCCCTTGGCCCCCCTACCACCCCGCCAGGCGATGCCCTGCCAGGAACCCCTGCCCCCGACAGAACAACAAACTGATTCGCCACCCCCCTGGAAGACACCTCAGTTCCCTGGGGGCTGCCACTCTGCCAGTCTAACGAAGCAGGGTTCCCTGCGGCAGCAGCAGCAGCAGCAGCAGGGCCGCCGGTAGCCTCCAACAGCGGCTGCTGATCTGTGTGCTGCTGCTGCAGCAGCTGCAGCACGTTCATCTGGCGCCCAAGCAACACCTGCTGCATCTGCGCGCTCTGCTGCAGAATCTGGAGCTGACTGGGGGTCACCTGGATGGCACGCCCGGCCGAGGCATCGCCGGGCTGAATAATGGCCGGGGCGACCAGGCCGGGGGCTGTGGCGGGGGCAGGGGGGGCCTGTACGATGAACTGCTGCTGAACCACTGATGGACCAATCACCAGCTGGAACCAGGGGAGAAAGCAGTATACTGCTTTCCTTAGACCATTGTCATGCGGACAATGCTAACTTAATGTTAAGTTTGCATCCTCCTTCCTCATCCAGATCGCAACAAGGCATTTTAAAAGAATCCTAATTTGTTTTTAATTCTAAGCCGCAAATAACATACCGGTAATGGACTTGGAAAGGAACTAAATAGATGCATTCCGTATGGCATTTGTCGACCAGTCCACAATGCATTACGGTTCAGTACAAAACTGCGCAGTAGATACGATACCATGACGCGCGCATCTTTTATACAAAACCTTGGTTCAATCTATATTAGACCATTGCTCCAGCTGACCCGATCACATTCTCATTTGGTTAATTTTGACCAAAACAACAAGTATACAAAACAAGCCGTTGGAATTAAGCGCCAGTCAGAGCTCATCTGCTCAGCAGCATTGCGCTGCATCAAAATAAAATTAATAAATAACATTTGGCACGGTGTACACAAATGATTGTCATCGATGAGCGCCTTACGGGTTGAACATTGTGTCCCGTGTGCTGCTGCTGCAGGCGATACATCTGCCCCCCAATCTGCACCATCAGGCCCCCCCCACCCCCATCCCCACCCTGCGAGCCCCCGCTTGCCCCTTCAGTTGTATACAGGGGGGCTGCCTGCCCCAGACCCCCATCCATCTGAACCACCCCCCCTCCCCCAGTCTGCACAACCACACTCTGATTGGCAGCAATGAAAGTCTGTCGCCCAGGAGAGCCGATAAACGCCGGCTGAGCCGGACTGGAGCCGAGCTGAAAGTTAATCTGCTGCACCGCGCCGGTTTGGTTCACAGGAGGGGCGACCTGAACAACGTACCGCTGTCCATTTGCGGTCTGAATCACCGCAGAGCCTCCATGAATATTGCTGCTGGTTGGGTTTAGCACCATGGCCTCGCTGGAGGCAGGAGACCAGGCTCTGGCCGAGGATATAGTTTGGCCGGCCGGCGATAATGTCCGGGTGGCAGGGGAAGCGGCGCGGCCGGGTGACTGAACGATGGCTGTAGACTGAATGATCTGCTGCACCCGCCGCTGCAACACCTGATCGGTCGACGCTTTAGCGACACCGGTCACACCCAGCGTTGTCACGACGCCGGTGCCATGCATGACGCGACTCGACGTTACGACTCTCTGCGTTGCGACACTCGCATGCGCGGTATCAGTGCCCGACACGGGCATGGATAGCGACACGCACTGCGCGACTCTCGCCATCTGTCGCTGCGAAAACTGCATCGTGTCCGACGCAAACCCCTGCATTCCTCTATCGACGGCCATCGGCGCAAAGGCAGCCTCGGAGAACGACGACATATCCCCCTGCGATAGATTGACGTTTGACGACAAAAGACTGGACGCATCAGTTTGATACGTGACGGCGTTTACGCCAAAGGGGTCGTCGTTGGCACAGCCGACGTTCCAGTCCATGCTCCCGGCGACGTCAAAAGGTGTCGGGTCAAAGCTCTGGAAGAACTCGGCCGCGTCGGTGTGACCAGGGTACAGCTGAAACGCGTCACAGAATAGCGGTGTGCATATATTGTTCATAATTTCAATAACAATTACAGTAACTACATTCTGAGATACAAAAATCAATTGCGTCATTGCAATTTTTTCATTATAAAATGACTGCTTCTATGGGCTATTTTGTAGTTTAGGAACCATGTGTTGCGCAAAGACTATATACAGTCGAGTTCTGTGCAAGGGAGCCCGCACAGAACCACTCCCCCTTCTTCAGTCGGCTTTTACGACTAGCCCGGGGAGCTATAAGCTGCAAGCCAATTCTTTGTTCCCCCGCCTGCACAGGGTGCCGCTATAGATAAAGATACATGCTAATGTGTGTAGGTATAACAAATACAAAGCCATTTGTTTTAATTTTAAGAGTAATAGCTAGGTATAATGTTTCAACATGCAGAAATGTATTCCAATGATCTCAAGGCGATGCAAAAAAATATAAACCTCATCGGAATTTTCTGAAGGCGGAAGCAGAAACTCGCTGAGGTCATTTGCATCACTGAAATACACATACGACATATGCATAATACAAAATGTATTTACCCGATAATTAGAATTTAATGCATCAAACAACGCAGAAAATTAGTTTAGTCCTTTAATTCAACTGCTTAAACGCAGAACAAAAAAATTAACATATTAATCGTTCAAACAATTGCTATCTCTGATCAACAAAATTAACGGTGATAGGCTGCATAACCATAATAGTTAGTTCTTGAAGTAGTAACTAAACATTAGGACAAATCATAGTACAGGTACAAAAATTTCCCGCATTACCCGAAGGAACCGAACATATTCTGATCACTGTCCATTATAGCCGATAGGTGTTCATCATACGGATTGACATTCTGTAAACAAACAAAAATTTCCATTACAAATTTATCAAAACCTTAAACTTTTGAATATCTTTTATTATGGTATGCCAATTTTAAACCTATATATAACTGAGTCGCTATAAACGGTATGACTTAAACAATGATTTCAAATCTTAAGCATCAACTTTCAAATAGATATACCACTAACAAGTTAGGCTAACTTTTAAATTTCATAGTTTAATGGGAATACCAATCTGGAGAATCCCAGAGAACAGGAAGTTAACAGCCTAGCTTAACCTGCCATACCACTAACAAGTTACCGTAGGCCTACAAACTGTAGGCTACGTGAAATATATCCAGTGATCGCAGTCCTACAGCCCAACCAGGTCCCCACAACACTAGAACCAATTAGGCTGATCGGTTAAATAGCAATCGAAACTGACACGGCGATCGATTCGATACCTTAGGATTCCCCCGCCGCTGGGTAACAGGACACCTACAATATTGCGTAGCACTGAGATCGAACGTGGGAGCTGTGTGGTGGGGGGGGGGGGGTGCAGCAGAGTGCGGGGGGGGGCTGTCACTCTTCTAATTGGTCAGCAGGGCTCTCTACCAGGCAGGGTGCTACGATTAATAAACTCAACAAAGCGAGGAGGGGAGGAGGGTCAAGGGAGCACGTAAAAGGAGGACAC
This sequence comes from Chamaedrilus cognettii, assembly GCA_034695025.1. Classification (NCBI taxonomy): domain Eukaryota; kingdom Metazoa; phylum Annelida; class Clitellata; order Enchytraeida; family Enchytraeidae; genus Chamaedrilus; species Chamaedrilus cognettii. The sequence continues at coordinate 15,643 of JAQIWG010000562.1, forward strand.
AGTGTACGCGAATGACCAGATGACTTTTGCCTAAAATCCCACAAAGGATTTAGCATAAAAAATTTAAATGCAAAATAGTTTTGGCCAAAATATTGTTATCTCTGCAATAACAGAATTAACTATTACCTACAAAAAATGAAGTTATAAATGAATAAATAATATCTTTTAATTAAATTTAATTCTCGCAACTTGTACACCGGAAAGATTGAGCACTAAATATGGTCAGCAGCCAGATACTGCGCTGCTTTAAAGCCAATCGTAAATAGTATTAAATTTATAATTATGAGCGGTTGTATTACTGGCTCTTATTGGAAAAACTTAACATCGGTACAAACTACGTGTATATTAGAATCTGTCACGGCCAGATTCTAAAATCTGCCCGACTGTAAATGATGTCATACTCAACGAATTAATTATTTAGCACATTGTTACTTGAAGCAGTGTTACCACACCAGCAGCAAGACGATAATTAATCCATGATTTTGAGGAAGCACTTTTGCTGGCGGATAAAATAGGATTTTTCTAATGAGCTAGCCTAGATCTAATCCATATTCATATTATTTTTTATTGTTCAATTATTTGTTCTAAACTCGATTTAAAATCATAATTACTACTTTAATTGGTGAAGCAATTCTTCAGCAGCTTATGACTAGAAAGGCCTAATCTTTCTCTTTATTCAAATCTAGCTTATATTCATAGCCAAGACATACTACATAAGCTATAAACTAATATTATTATTATATTTTTAATTTAATTTACTAGCTGTTTAAGAATAACTTAGCCTAAGTCTAGAAATGAAAAAAAAGTTTGTTTTCTTTGTTCTGTTCTTGCCCTTGGAAAGAACAATCGATGAGAATCAGCGCAAGGAGTACGATGCAAGCCTCGCGTGTTGTTTTGTTCGTTAAGTCAGTTCTAGGCCTACGATCTAAGTCTTGCATGTTGTTTTTTGTTGAGTCAGCACTAGGCCTGCGATGTAAGTTTTGCATGTTGTTCATTGGTAAGTCAAGACTATTCAAGTTCACAACCCCATTTAAGAAAAAGGAATAAGAAAAACATTTCTCAACCAAATTTAAGATGATCAAATTAAGAAACAAAACTGACTTTGGCTAACGAGCTAACCACATTATCCCCGCCCTCCCGACGCCCCTGAAACCACTTCAAACGTCAAACATTTCTGCATAAAGCATCAACGGCAAGAGTTTACACACAAAATCGCCACTGCCACTGTCACGAACACCGAGGTACCATGCCTCAACACCCCCCCAGCACTGTTCCGCCTGTCCTCGCTTCCCCTCGGCCCCAGCACAGTCTTACGCACCACGGACGACGCGTCGATCGATCTATCCCGTAACGATGACGTCATTTCTTGTTCCCCTAAGCCCCCAGGGGGCGTGTCCCCCCCATGGCTGCGCCGCCGCTGATCCCCGCCCTCCACGGGGCGTTCCCATCCGTCGAGGATGCGTGGCCCGTCCTGATTGGTCGTGAAGGAGTCGTTGTGTAGACGACAGTCGGGCCGGTAGCCGAGGCGCAGGTAGAGGGGGTCGTGGAGGGCAAGGGAGATGAGGGTGGACATGACAAGGGACGCGTTAACGCCGCACTCGTGGCGGAACACGGCGCTGTGACACATCTCCGACTTCTTCAGCTCCCTATGAAAAAACGTGTGAGCGTAATAATGCAGTCAGCTGGCTTAATATGCAGTCAGTGTGCATGGTTGTTCCAGTTGTAATACAACATGTCGTTGATGGCCCAGTTGGAAAACTCAACTTTGAAAAGCTCATTCTGTCAATTAAAACTGTATATATAGCTTTGGTGCATTAGAACACTGGCCTACTGCTACAAAAATTCTCATCTTTCTAACTAAAACACAACCAGAAGTAATGATCCATATTTTTTCTTCTGATGAATTGAGGCGTTAATGCTCACATCTGAATTAACCTACATAGTATTGTTATTATTTTTTTCTGTAAAATTGTAGTGAAATATTAATATTTGATATTTACTTCAGTGAAATTCTATTTACTTCAGTGAAATTCTAAAGTTGCCAGCGTCTCACTTGCGCAGGTTGACAGTAGCCGTGTGGTCTGCCAGGCAATAGAACTGGTAGGCGGTGATGTTGCTGAGCCACGGCTTGAGTTCGTTCCAGAACACGGTGCACTGACTCAGCGTGCCACTCTGCATGACGTCACGGTAGCACGCTGCGCTCGACGTGTACACTGAGGCCACAGCGAGAAATATATAGATCCAGTGGCATAACAATAACGCTATTGGGCTTAGGCTATAGTCCGTTTCAGCATACAAAGACGTTATCGGGGACTTCGGCCTGTAATGCAAGAACCCCTCGCCATCAGAAAAATCATAGAAGTCAAACACTAGTCTAGCAGGCTAGCGAACATGCAAAATTACCTTTTTTTTACCTTTGACTATAATATTTGGCTATAAAGAACAGCGAGCGATAATAATATGAAATATATTTGGACACAAATTATAAATGTTAGTGTTCACGATCAGGGGCTTTAGGTTGCCTGACCACACGCCAATGCAGTGATGAGCCTACAATGACAACAGGGGTACGAAAGCAGCAGGCCTGAGCAGACAGGTATATTTGTCCTGGTACATCCAATTACATGGGCTGTGAGGAAACTAAGTCAAGATACACTGATAAAACTGCACAATCTCGCGGCGAATGCGAGTGCCAAATGGGTCACTTTTAGTAAGCAGAAGTTGCGCTGTAGGATGAACCAAACGTCTGGATACACAATAGGGCACACAGATTTTCAGATTGTGGGCCCGATAGCGGTACAAGTTCCCCAATGCAGTATTGCGTTACCTTCCTCGACTTGTTCGGTGCAGATGTGTCCCATCTTGAGCATGTAGCGGCGCAGACTGCCCTCGTACTCTAGGAACATCTCGACGCCGTGCCGGCATGACGTCACGACTGGGTGCAGACATTGACGGAAGCGCTTGAACGCCCTGCATTACCAAACAAATACGCCGACGTTCAGAATGCGTATATATTCACCTCATCGTTGTGGAACCCTACTTGTTATAGGTATTGCCATATACGTTTCCCACAACATCAAGCCGTAAAATTAACAATTAAAAAGGAGAATGTTATAGAAATAAGAATATAATAAATTCTACCTCCATTTATAAACTGAACTAGCTGGATCTACATGCTGCAGTAGCCTTCGTTTTCAAGATTCATGACTAGATTGCCCGCAGTATTCCAGTTGTGACTTATAACATGCAGTATGCCCGCAGTGACCTACATACCTGCAGCATGCACAGTGACCTACATACCTGCAGCATGCACAGTGATCTACATACCTACAGTATGCGCGTATGTCCTTCTCTGAGCCGAGCGCTACGAGGTCGTTGTCTGCGTGGAACTGCGCGACGTGCTGCTCGCCGAGGTGTCGCGTCGTGCAGGACTCCGTGTCCTCCAACAGCTCTACCGAGCAGCGCGGCGCGTCCGTGTACCGGAACCCTACACGCACAACCAACTGAAGGGCTTTATGCATGTACATTGTACAATATCACATGAATGCATTTAAATATCCATCCTACAATATAAAGGACAACCAAACTTGCAGAATATACCTAACTTACAAGACTATGGAATCATATTTTAAAACGCTTGTCGGCAATTAAAATACTGCTATTCTGAATAGTCTGCTATAATGAAAGACCTTGTAAAATATAAGTCCAAAAAATATGAGTCGAGTAATAAAAGTCAGTTAAAGATGTTGAAGGCATGTGTAGGCTCATTGTAATCATATCTGCCACGTAGGAAAAACTCTTGATTACTCTTCCAATTGCCATCAATCAATATATATATGTCAAGTGAAATACATTGTAGACGGCTTATTCAGCCTCTTATGCGCTTGATGTCATAGATCGGCCATGAATAGATGAATACCCTGATATCGGGGATCCCTGACTACATTGCAGGTTATCTTCTCTCTCAGTTTCTCAGTGGACATTCTTAGCAGGTGAAAGGCGAAGTTGCCCTGGTCCGCTCCACACGCTGAGGACACCAGTGCCTCCTTGCAGTGAATGTTCTCGCGGAGAAAGCTAGACAACAAATTTAATATATTAATAATGCTTTCTATTTGTAGACCTGCGCCGCTTGATTCGTAGACCATTTTTAGACCTTCATCGTAGAGAAAAATTACAATTGAACGTGTAGCACTGTAGCAGCCTGCCATCATTTGTGAATATCACCAACGACAGAACGAATCAAACAACAACTGTAGGGCCTAATACACCTTAGTTGTATACCAGCCCTTTGGTGTAAACCATAGTTGTTCAAATAATATATTTATTGGTTTAGGTCACACTGTTCACATGAAAGGATAATTTGCACAAAGACATTGACTCGTTTTTCTATACGAAATGATCTTTATGCTTCTGATGCTGCTTTTGCACAGCACAATGGACGTCTTTAATATTAGCTTGTTGAGTTATTATACAATGAAACCGTTCAAATAAGACAGAAGTCTGGTGTTGAGGGTACTGACTAGCATTCGCTGCGCGTCCCCTGTCGCAGGTTGAACTTGTGGTACTCGTCACAGCGCACGGCGAGCGGCCCTCCCAACTCACGCTCAAAACAGGCGTGCGACTCCGCCGCTTCTGCAACAAAGTTGTGGAAATGTTGGGAAAAGTTATGAAATTATGGGCAAGAGGTTGTGAAAAAGTTATGGTTGTGTTTGTTTGTTTTTTGTAGTTTATGGACCGTGTGTAGCACACAAGGGCTAGCCTATATACAGTCCGGTTCTGTGCAAGAGAGCCGGCACAGAACCGCTCCCCCTTTTCTTCAGTCGCCTTTTACGACAAGCCCGGGGAGCTCTGGGCTGCAAGCCGATTCTTTGTTCCCCAGCTTGCTGGGGCAAAAGTAACAAAAGTTTTGGAAATGATATGGAAAAGTTGTAAAAATCCAATCTTATTGTGACAAATTTAATATTTGGTGTTAAACGTTTCAATGCAAGTGTGTGCACTGTCCGCCTCGTGCTGAGGCTCTCTGAAGAGAAGCGTGTACAAGTTTCAAAACGAGGATAATAATGATGATGCTTAAAAGTAAACCTTCACCGAGAATAATATTAATTATATAATTTATGAATTATCGTTATGATGATTAGAATTAATCATGATTAATAAAATTTAAATAAAGATATTATTATCATAATTCAGAGCTAAAATTATATTAGTAGAACCAAATTGTTTTCCTTTTTCGTCTTTGCTGTAGCGGGTAGCAAAAAACAAAATAATCATTGCATTCCAGCATGAAGTTATACTGTATAATAAACAATACTGAATGCAATGACACATTGTGGCGCCATTGCAATCACAAAATTTAAATACAGTCACGTGCGCAGTACTGAACAATGCAGCGAACAGCTTTGAAGCCTTTCAGTTTTAGCTTATGCTTAAATGTTTTGAATCGTTCATTGAACATCCGGAACACTAGTGCAACAAAAAGAAAATTAACATTTTGTGCAATGCAAGCTATTCACGCTGCGTTCATGCCCATAGATCTGGATCCTAGATTACAGATCGCCCAGCTTGCTCGCAGTATAGGCAATAGGGCAAAATTAACAATTCAAATGTTCAACAAAAAGTTCTGCACTATGAGAACAGGGGCAGCCTTGAAAGGCCATGACCATAATAACGCTTTGATAAATTGAGCCATTCACCCATAGGTAGGCATCGCAAGGCTTTATATTGTTAAAAGCTACAAAGTTGACCACATATAGCTGTGTCAATGCAGTTCAGCGCTTTTAAGCTGAGGTAAAGACCCTCAACAGTAAATTGATACTTGCGTGTAGAGTAATCTCCTGATTAATCTGTTTAATCTCAGATTCTAACCCTTAGTCGGATATTTTACTTAAAATGGACTTCGCGACTTTGCGACAAACCATCCACTCCAGCCTCCTCCTCGACGTGCAGCGAGCCTCGACGAGTTTGTCTGGTGGGGCGCCATTTTTAAGCCTTTTTCATCATTTTTCTTCACTATGATTCAGCAAAACCAATGAGGTGTTAAATACCTAGGCCATGATTGCATGGGCTAACATATAAACCAATGTTGTTGTGTGGGTTTCATCAGAACATTCGTTTGAACATTGGGCATCAGAAAATATACAACCCTCCTTGCAAATGGACACCAAACTTCATATAGGATTGTATAGGCAAGTTTTGCGACAAATTAATTATCACAAATCTTTGGTCACGCGCACACGCAGAAGCGCCGCAATTTTTACGTACGAATTGAAACTATCGCTAGGCAATCATATGGTTAGGCTTGCAGCTGGCGCGGCCATTTTGGTATCGTACCGGATGAGACGTCACGTGAAACATAAGCACTGAGTTTGAAAGGTGCGAACCGTTGGTTTGGTTTGCTCCGCAGACGGCGTCTAGGTGCCGCACGACGGCCGCCCAATCCTCTCTCACGTGACGCTTGTGATGCGCGCACTGCAAGACCTGACCTCGCAGACATTCCCTCAGCTCGATGTACTTGCTGCAGGACACGCAGACATCACGATCATTGATTGATTTATTTGTTTATTGAGTGCTTTATTTCAGTCAAGTTCAACAATGCAGTTCAGGCATAACATATTATATCATAATAACATAACAAACAACATAATCTAAAGCAATAATTATGTTGATGGCACTGCTAAACGATCGCATCCTTTAATCGATAGTTATTTAAAATAGGCTATTCATGATAGTTATATGTGTCGAGTATCAACAGCCTCTATTTGACTAAATGAGTATTCTACTAAACACCTTATGATAATTCAAGTGTGTAATTCATCAAATAAATGATAGATACATACACAAGCACAGTTCACAGCAAAATATGGACAAACAAGAGAAAAAGAATATATATAGAAAATAAATGTAATTAATTATAGAAAAAATTGTTAAACAACAATTTGCATTCAAGTCATGGTCATAATTTTATTTTCTAAATATTTGAACATTTTGCGCTTAATTTCCCAAACATTGTCCTTCGTACTGTGGAGTATTTGCAAGTTATTCCGAATATATATCTTCTTTTCCAAACCAACTATAGATAATGTTTTCAAGTATACATATTATGCGAAGTATTTCATGTACACAATGTTTAATCTTTAAAACAACTTATTTCAAGTTCATCATCAAGAATAAGTTTATCCTACAGTCTTCGCACAACAATAAAATCAATCATATTTATTTCAGAGACAGCAAGAAGATCGGTGAAGCCTCGAGACTGCGGATCTACATTGTACTTGGCCCCCAGAGTCTTCAGTTTTCTCGCGGCTATCAGCCGGCCTATAGGGGCCGCCCACTCATATCCGATTCGCATCTCTGTCACCTGCCAGGTAACTGATCACGTGGCCGGAAGTAGAAATCTATCGACCTATCGTGAGAAAGAAGTCACACCTCTCTCGTCTCTCCTGCCATAAACGTCAAACGTCTTTGAGCGCGATATTATACCTGGTGGGCCACAACAATTGTGACGTCACAGTTTCACACGCGTCCTGAGGCGTGGCATGGTTGTAACTTAAGATGTATAAGCGGCAAATCTTGAGCATTCACTGTTGTAGCCGGCAATTATTTAATCATAAACGTCTGAAATTTGGAAAAAAATGATAACGTTAGCAGAGTGTGTAGTGAAATGGGCATGTGGATGTGGGGTGAAGCTTCTATTGAACACCGGTGTAACCGCCACATGAGTCCCATAACCACAAAATGCATGCCGGCACATTGTACAGCGTTATACTGGTATACTGCTCCCTTTCAAAATAAATTTAGATATCTATGTTGCGCTACAGAACTGCCAGGACCACCCATCTCCCCCCTCTTCCGTTCACATTCCTACACTATCACCGCCTCCCCTATCCCTCCCCCCCCTACATTTTGCATTTAGGCCAATAAGCGCAATCACTCTCACGTTGTTGACTCATGACCATCAACAACCACTTGACTACGATTTGAAATACATGTATCAATGGAGTTATATAATACACCTCACATACTCTACCCAAGTACTACTCTACAGCCACCCTTTGTGTGTACTCTACAGGCTATCAATGTAACATCCTGCTCAAGCTAACCCAAATCATCCACGCCCCCTTTGTGTCCCATTCCCGCCCTTCCCCTGAGTTCCTCCCCGTACTGCCACCTGGCACGACGTGTTCTGGGACAAGACCCACTCAAGCGTGGCCGCAGTGGGCGGGCAGTCGTTAACCTCGTGGGGGGGTCAAAGCTGACAGGGGCAGTGGGGCGAGACAACGACTGTTTAATGGGGGGACGCTCTGTCATTGGACCCTCTGTCGGTGACAATAGCAGGATGATGTCTCAATTCTGTGGTCGGCGTTGAGTTGGATACCCTAATTAAGTTGTTGCTCCTTTCTCTGTTTTTCGGAGAGGAAAAACTATTTATTCGTTAGAGTCCGTTAATTGACTCAAACATTGAAATTTAATTAACTTATTCTCGTTTTTGTTTTTTATATTTGTACCTAATTCTGTTACATGAACTTACATCTATCTCTGTCACATGTATATTGTAAACAGGACAAATAGAACTATAAACAGCATATTCGTCATTTATTTTTAATTACACTTAAATGACAACTAAAGTAATTGTTAATGTCAATTCGCTCATACCAAACTTTCATGTGAAATTTTTCATGTAACAAGTTAATCTATAGTTGGGCGTGCAACCCAGAGCTCTCCGGGCGAGTCGTAGAAGTGGATAGTACATGTACATGATATTATCTGAAGATCTTTTTATATCTTTTAGAACCTTCTCCCCTTCTTTAGTCACCTTTTACGACTCGCCCGGGGAGCTCCGGACTGCAAGTCTATTCTTTGTTCCCCGACTTGCAGGGGATATAGCAGTGCACTACCTGCAGATCTCGAAGTGCTTGTTCCTGCGCAGAGCCTTGACGTAGCCTGAGACTGCGTGACGCCCCGTGTCCATGCACTCAGTGAGACCAAACTCGGAACAGGAGGCAGCACTGGCGGCCGCCATCTTGGACGACGGACCTTCGTTCTGCGTCTCCTCATTCGAGGCATCTGACATCATATACATGCACACATCATATACATATATACATTACATACATATATCTGATATCATTTACACCGTGTCGAAATAGTGTTGTAGAGCACCAGTGGTTCAATATAAGAAGCTAAAAATAATCAACAATATTAAAATAATGTAAACAAAAGCAGAATTAAGTTTAGTAGTCGTAGTACACCAAGTAGGTTCCCTAACGACTTGTATGCCTAATTTTGATATGAACATTGAACAGGTGTAGTTAAAATTAAATTTTTTGGTATAGGCCCACGCAATTTGAAAGCTTGGTATAGCACTAGGCCTGTTCTAAGAATCAGGCGCAACACTACTCCTATTATCATTCATGGTTAACCCCTAGTCAGATATTTTAGTTAAAATGCATTTTGCGACTTTGTGACTTAGCGCCTTTGCGACTTTGTGCCTTTGCGACTTTGGACTTTACATTTTGCACTTTGCATCTTTGTGATTTCGAAGCCTTTTTCTTCATTTTTCATCACTATAATGCAGCGAAACCAATGAGGTATTAAACTGAACCCTGAATGAACTGATAAAATTTATAAACATTAGCTTGCTAATTTCATCATTCTTCTCTTCCTTACCATCACGCGTTGCTAAGTTTGGCTGCTTCGTTTAACTAGAGCTCAATTCTGAGGAACAAAGAATGGTTGTCCAATCACAAGATTAATACTTTGTTTCGTCGTTAGAACGCATGAAGTGTTATTGATTGCATTCTGCGACTTTATTCATGTTTGATTTTAAAGTAACCAAAAAGTAGTGTCACACCATCTGAAACTCTCTGCACTATAATCAGGAACTATGTTAATGTGTAGAATAACTCTGCATACGCTCACCATATCGATTTGGCAACTAGCCATTGACTCAGTATTATGCAGGCAGGCCTCTACTATGTCCAGGGTCCAGTCAGTTCAGTTACAAGTTACAACAACAACCATGACTCCTGTCAAGCGCGCCGAATTTGAGCAAACACTCAATTGTGTGAATCGTTCTGTTTTACAGACGTTTTGAGCGCCGCTGGCATCTTACACTGTACAATTACCTTTGCTAAGTGACTTGAACGACCCGGAGTGGTCGTGCAACCTTATACCCTCCGGTCAATTAGGCTGCTTAAGAAATCGAGCTATAAAACGCAGAGCTCGAAGTATAATAGGAGAATGGTGTAGCTAGTATGCAAATAGGTTACCATCAATATTAGTGCAATTAAATTTTTATTTAAAGTATGTGAGGGTAAAAATTAGCATTTAAGGCTTTTATTAAATGCGTTTAGCATTGCTCAATCAGATAAATGCACTACAGTCATTTACTTTATGCCTTGAATGAAGATGGTTCACACCTAAAGACTGCCCATAAGCCCATGCTCGAGGACCTGTCGGTACATGACCACGAAATGAAAGAATGAACACATTTACTATTGTAAGAGTTTGCTTTTTTGTCTTTCTTTTGTTGCTATAACGCAATTTAATTTTAAAAAACGTGATTAGCAATACAGTGATCAATGTGAAAAGCGCTTCAAACTTATATTTTACTAAAATTATAAAATTAATTTGACGGTACACATGCAATCAATTAAAACCTACGAAATATACCAAATTACATCACTACAGAGTCTGTAAAAAATAATATCTGTCTGTGATTAAAATTTGAATACCGCCATAAAAAATAGCCGACCGATAAGAGACTAGACACTAGAATGTAAAAACCGGCAGTTAGAAAATTACAATCCAGCAAACTTCTGAAATCTTAACACTTTTTTTTTTAAACTCCAGTGTTTGAAGAGTTGTTGTAAGAGTTGCTTAGGAAGTTCGTTGCTAATACCTGATATAGACTTAAAGAGCCATTAAACCTGATACCAAATCGTTCAATAACTGTTCATGCCTAGGTTGTTTTGTGGTTTCGATTAGGCTAGTTCTCTGAAAACAACAAAATGAATTGTGGCCTCTTTATCAGTTTAACGAGCGTTTTAGATATAGAGATCATAAACCTAGTGCCAGTATGCCAAGCTCAATGTCTGAGTGTTCCACGACCGCGCGCTTCATGAAGACTACAGCATTGAGTACATGATGGACATTTTCACGTTGCTTTGTGACGTACAAACGAAACTATCGTGGCAGACCTAAGGCACAATTTTGTTGACATGTAAGATATAGGCCTACGCCTAGTTCTACGCATCAAGCCACAGGTAGAACAGTATACCGATAACGTTTTGGCAAACTTGAGCATTGTTATAGGCTTTATGCATAATTATGTTCGTTCTCGTGCATGCTTTATGACACAGCCTGTTAACAGGACGTGAGCTGATAAAAAGTCAAAAAAGGCAACAACGCAAAATAACACAGATTCTGAGCATAACCAAAATAATAGAACCCATTCAATGCGCGTGCATAATATAGGCCTACATCGAACGGTAGATTAATATTAACTGTTGTCAACGTATGTCGTGCACGTGCATGGAACATCGTGCTTGTAGTCTGTGCAGAAACTATTACTGTATGCCAGTAAACATGGTAGGACATACTGCACGGCCTTACTACAAAGCCTACAAGGCCATTCTTTGCGTTTTTGTGAACGTCGTAGGCTACTAAACTAAACTTAATACAATCGTAATGCATACAACGTATGCCTAATGCATACAACGTATGCCTCATTCACGCTCAATATAGAGTATAACAGACTTTCACAATTCATGGTTCAGAATCGCCATTGAATGCATTGGATTCTTCCTTCAGAAATGCCTAAGCCTAATTGATTACAGAAGAAAGCGGATCAATAGTTCCCTCATTAATCCACTAAGCACTGAAACACAGCGCCCGTCACAGATAGGTTAGCACGAGGATGATTAAGTTTTTACCTGGCCTCGGGGCGTCAGCATCTGCTTCAGCATCCAACGCCGCTGCTGCTGCTGATGCTGCTGATGCTGCTGAGATATCACTTCTGCTGAGTAGCGCCAGAGTAGCAGTCATCGCTAGAACAGCTAATCTCAGTCCAAGTGGTTCCATGTTGGCAACGATCGCGAAAAGCTTTCAAACCTGATAGGTCTGCCAAGCGCGAGAAAATATCCTTTTTGAGTTTTTCAAACGACTGATTTCTAAACCGAAGGTCTAGATCGACTGTTCTAAACTGAGTCCAGTTGTAGATACATTCGCAATGTACCGCTTTGTACTCTCTATCGCGAGTTATTTGTATGTTGTTAACTTTTACTTGTTTGTTTCCACATCGATTTAGCTCAAAATATCGCACACAGCGTTCCTTGAACTTCTACTTTAGCCCATCAGCCTCACCTCTAAGTCTATAGGCCCACTCGTCGGCCTATTGCAGGCTATGTGTATTCGCGTATTTAATCTCTCCTTAGGCTTATCCAGCTGTGTGCATCTATTGCTTAAGGTTATATTGGTGTGAGCCTAGTACCCTATATAGAGGCACGTATTGATATCAATATACTATGCAGTTACTAACATAATGCGGTTCTTGAAGCAATAAGTCCAGAACCACATCACTCGACGCTTGAGGTGTTTAAGAAGCAGAAGTCTACGCCCGTCGCTTTTATATGAATTCGCGGGTAGACAGTGTCTAGCCTATAGTTGAGCATCAGACGGGCTGTTGCTAGATTGACGTTTACGATTCTAGTGTCCGAGCGACATTGGCTGAAGTGACTGAAGTGAGTGAGGAGAATGAACTACTTCAGCCCGAAGTGAGTGAGGAGAATGAAGTGAGTGAACCACACGTCGTTTCCTCGCCCGAGGCGCTCGTGACACAGCTTCGTACTGCGCAGCAATGTTCCGTGCTGCGCAGCAATGCGGCAATGCTGCGGCCGCGTGCTGAGACCATTGTGCTCGGGCTGCACACACGCGGCGGCACTGCCTATTGGCACATCGCCTTTGCTCAACTCCGGTCGCGTGGTGGTTGCATGGTGGTGGCTGCTGACGCCCGCGCTGCTACAAAGGTGTAACCTATAACAGTATTTTGCATTCTTGATAAGTTGTACATTTTTATGCTTAGTATCTTCGGATGCGTAGTATCTTCGGATAAGTTGCGACAATCAATGTCTTCCCATGAATCGTAATAGAAATCATTTGTCATTGGAAATAATATCTATGGTTAAACAACAATGTAGCACTGTTGTTTGGTAAAAAGGCCACAACTTTTGCATTTTATTTAGAAGCTCACAGCATACTCAATCAACATTTGAACATTTGCCTCGCGCTTGCTCACTTGACTTACTTTATTACGCTCTGCTGATCTTGTCTGCATCCTTTGATGACGAATAAAAGATTAATATTATTGTATTCATTGTCACTAAACTTTAGACCCCAGTGTTCCATGTTCATTGACATGTAATCCATTAATCCTGCTCATCACATCCTTTATTATCATCTCCGATTGTCATAACCACAGACCCGCTGAGGTAGTTAATATAACAAAGTCCACCCTCCCATGTTCGAGTGTCTTCGGTGTGTCGCAGCGTAAAACCGCATATTGATACAGCAATAAACCACTACGGCCGATTAGCGTGTGTACAACGTCCGACATCAGAGGCGCGTCTGCATACAGCCCTTCATTCACTCCTCAGTAATGGCGTGCGCTATTTATCGAATCGAACTCGTATTGTAGTTTGGAGTGGAGGCGGATGACTTCCGGTGTGTCGCCTAGACACGACTGCGAGCAGAGCGGTCGACAGCGGGCACCGCGGCCGATTCGAGCTCAGTTTGCATTGATGGAGTGTCCGCGTGGCTTTATCACAGTTCAACGTTGTTCTGTTCATGAAAACACACCACCAGTTGCGGTGAATCTGATCATTTTGGTGGGTAAATACAAAAATGATGAATGGCATATAGTTATTCTAATTGAAGACATAAGCTGAGCGAAACGCTAACATGACAATCTGCTAATTGTAATTATTTCTTTTATTTTGTGTATATGTAATCTATGGTATTGTTGTCATCTATGGCATCATCCAACTGTGTTCTCTCATCAACATACAATGAATCCTCAATGCTATAGGAGTTACGGAACTGCTAGCATGACAGTCAAAAGTTATTTTTGTATTATATTGCCAAATAAAAGGAACGGGCGTTACAATCGAACATTGCGTTATATTACAAATGCTATTTTTATCCAATTCTCTTGGGACACTCTGTACATTGAACTGAAGAGCGATGTTTGCGGCGGACACGGTTCATCGCGCCGCGCATTAGACTGTGTAGATATGTAGCCTATAATATAGGCCTACATTAATGTACAGAGATGTGTACTCTGACAATCTCCGCCATGCGAAGGCATAGTCAGGTATAGTCTACATTTTGCTGCTTCGGCGATTTTTTCATAATTTGTTCACAATTGTAGCTCGACGTATGCAATGTTCGTTAAAATAATCTTGAAATTCAAGATCTGTACTAGGCATATACAATTTTGATATAACATTATATTAGTCTACACGTTCGGCCAATGTATATAGTTGCTGGAAGTAGCATGGCTATTGATTGTTAACAACAGCGTCATTCTCATTTTCACACCAACAACGCATAAAACGTGTTCTATCAAAATGACGCGTGATACGCTGAGGCCAACGAGATTCTACTCCTCTTCAATTAGTCGCGAGCTTCGCACTCAAAATGACACATGAATGTACTTTCAAATAAAATGGTAATCTTCGTTATGATCGTCAGTGTTAGCACATTATTTTGTCATTTTCAGGGCCTGGTCGCTAGTTGAAAATTATTTTAAAAAACAAGCAGTCTGCGTGCAGAACAACGCTAAACTCATCTCTAACTTTCAATAACACTTCGCTCATGCGACAGTACGGTACAGAGCTCGGATGATTTATGCGAGCAACAACAGCTAAACGCCATTGAAACAGTTCTCGCCTCACGTTTCCCGCGGAGACAGGAAGACGTACGAGGCCTGACCGACAGCAGCCATTGTCGCGCAGTGACCTCCCGCAGTCTGACAGACTTCCTATAGGCTCGTAGTCTGTACTGTAACATTAACAGGCCCCGGGCACACTGAAGCTGGGATCCCGGAAGCGATCGTCAGCCATTTCCAGCACAGCAGGCGGCTGTTGATATTTGAACTCAGTGCGTCTTATCCCGCTTTTTTTCATTTTATTCTTTACGGTTAGGTTAGGGTTATAGTTAGGTTTGGGATTCATCTGAATAATTGTTCTTAGTTTAAGGCTATGGTTGGAGCCAGGTTTAAGCAGAGTTTAGAATTAATTTTATCAGAGATGTTAAAAATAGCCTAGTAGCTATATATAGCAGCGTCAACTACGCGCCTACGTTGCAGGAGGCCGCGCTTGCCTCCAGGAACAGGGGGTAAGATTCTGTTTATAAATATTGACGTGTAAGCGACACAGCGGGGTGGAGGGTTCATAACAGCCAACTCATATTCCATCACCACCAAAGTGCTGGCCCCTATATTTTAGCGAATATTCGCCATTATTGTTGTTCTTTTGATTATTTTATTTTACTTCTGTCAAGTTATTTTTTCTATCTTCTTTAGCATGCAGATATTTAAAATGTGTGCAGGGCCCTTGTGATGACTTCGGTCATGCTACGGCACTCTATAAGATGTCCGACAATTGATATCGTTATGATTAAAAATCTGCTTCGGCGTCGAAGGTAATTCAGGCGTTTAAAAACGCCATAACCAAAATTGCGACTGACACGAAAGAGTGGCGTCTCGTAAATATCGCGTAAAATATGAAAATTCCGACAAACTCCGCCCACGTAAGAGTGCACCGCCCGCTGCCCCCGCAACGCAAAAGAGCGTCGGGTGCTGCGTCGCCTCAGGTGAGTTTGGCCTCGACATCAAAGTCGCCGCCCGGCTAAACGCGCCCAATTAGCGCTCCACATTATACGCTGTACGTTATACGCTCGGCGCGCCGCTGTCAGCTGAGCGCTAAGCCTTGAGTGTGCGCGCGACAATTAAAAGAGACCGTGACGCGCGTCTGTGAGCTAAAAAAAATTACGCCAGGTAAAATTACAACCGGGGGGGGGGGGGGGGAGGCAAGTTGGAAGGAAAAAAACGGGTTTCCAGTGAATTTCGAGGGCTTTATTTTATATTGTGTTTGGTTGGTGCTTGTTGGATGGCTAATGTTTGTTCAACTGGCACTCGACATGCACTTGAAAGTAACAGGAGTTTGCATTTGAGAAGTAGACTAAAAGTAAAAACATTATGGATGGCGTGGCGCCCCTTATATAATGTATCTTATTTTAAAAGATTAGTTTTAATTTTGAGATCTCATTTGAACATTGACTAGTATTATGCTTGGAAAAATGGCGTGGATTCGTGTTGAAAAACTATTTTGGAGTTCTCGCGTATTGAGCATTGAGATCTGCTATTTTTTTATTATTATATATAGAACTTTATTCGCCACAAAGGCAGTAGAAAACATACAGTGTATAACAATATCGCAGTGAATCCATGACAGTTCAAACTAAAAGTGCAATATTAAAGAGATTACAAAAAAACAAACAAATTATGCTAGGCTACCA
>JAQIWG010000563.1:0-32204 GCA_034695025.1 Chamaedrilus cognettii
TCGGATTCGACTCACGCCGCTGCCAGCGTTTGATCTGTGACTGTGTTGTCAAGGGTAGATGTTGCCACGGCAATGGACCCGACGAACGTTGCCTATATTTTGGTTTTAGGTATGGTGCAGAGAACTGCGCCGGAGGGCTGGGGAAACTGGCAAGATGCAAAGGTAAAGATGAGGCTTCTATCCAGTCCCCTTTGAGAAGGAAAAGAAACTAGTTCGAGCTAAAAGTTCTTGAAAACTCAAAAAATTTGAAGTTTTAGGACTGGACTTTCCAAGAGTTTAATTTTTTTAGAAGGATTTTGAAATTTTTG
This sequence comes from Chamaedrilus cognettii, assembly GCA_034695025.1. Classification (NCBI taxonomy): domain Eukaryota; kingdom Metazoa; phylum Annelida; class Clitellata; order Enchytraeida; family Enchytraeidae; genus Chamaedrilus; species Chamaedrilus cognettii. The sequence continues at coordinate 309 of JAQIWG010000563.1, forward strand.
CTAGGTGTTAGGATAATGTTCATATAAATGCTGGGTATTAAGGCGAAGAGGTAGTATCATTGATATCTTTATTACTGTCTATGTACTTTTTTATATATACTATATGTATATTCTGAAGTGTATGTTTAATGACATGTTTTGAATGATAGGACGCTTGTTTTTAGACTTAATTGAGGCAATTGTATTAATGCATTACTTAGTGGTGTAGCTCGGTGTCAGTTCATCATGCAGGCAATTATGACATTAGTAAGGCAATGACGCTATGGTGTGTGAAAACATGACGTAACCATTTTTTTACCCTGTATATGTATATGAGAGATTTGTGTTAATTATTGCTACTGCATACTGCACAGTGTGCAATACGATACATATCCTCGTAATTGTTATTTTAGGATATATGTTTATTTTGAATGTCGCTTTATCTTAGCGCAACATTATTTTATCTTTATATATTAAATATAATAATTTTTTTCATGGACAAAATTAATTTGAGATATTTGCTTGTTGCTTCTCTCATTTTTCAACAAACAATTGACCTATCTTCTTTCTTTTAATTTTGTCCTTCTGCTACTGAATTGCAGTCTCCCATTAAATAAACTTTTTCAACTACGCACCTTTCTCAGTAATCTTCCTCTTTCTCTTGTTTTTTTTACATGCTCATACATACACACACACACACACACACACACACACACACATACACACACACACACACACACACTCCCATTTTGTATCTGCATTCCCCTCCTACGCAGGGGTAAGCCATTTGCAGCCATGGACACTCGCCCTCCACTCTATCGATCCTACCAATCGCATACTCACGTCTTAGTTCCCTAGCTTTCATATCCTTCTCTTTCTCTGTTAAGCTTTTTCAGGTCGTTTCCGACGATGAAAAATTTGAGTTAAAATAAGTAAGCGTTGGTTAAGTTATCGCGATTGTGCTAGGGGAGCTTTTTTAAAGACGACTATATTCATAGCCTATGTCGAGTAGTCTGCGCCTAACGTGCATGAAAACGCTAAAGGTTAGCAGCCGTAGTGGACTTTCTATAATCACCCTACTTTCATTTTTGCGCTCTTGTTAATTGTTGCTCAGCCTCTGCTGCTCTGCGCTTAGCCTTCGTAGCTGGACGCTTGTGAATGATCAAGTAGACTACTAAAGATTCGTGGTGTGGATGTAACTGTCCATTTTCATATCACATCTTTACTAGATTGCAGAGTGAGTAAAAAAAATAATCCCATAGCGATATCGCTATAACTCAGTCAAAATTCAAAATATTGATTTTATATTTTTATGGATTTGAGAGGAGATAATTTGCAACAAGACTGCCAAATTTCATGCGAAAATATTTTTTATTTCCAAAGTTATGATTCTTTTAGAAAAAGGTTTTAAAAATCAATATAACTAACGCTCTAAAGCTCGCTTAGCCTGGTTTTTTTGCCTGTAGCTGGCCTGCACCTGTTTCAGCGCGCAGAGCATGTAAGAATAGACTATTCGAAGTGTCCTCGCTATCAAACCTTGTCCTCAAAACGTTTTCAGTCCCATTTTCCTCCTACACAAGATTTTAGACGTGCCCAACTTGCTGCGTTAACGAAACCATGCTTTCAGCGCTTGGGCCGCAGTGAGGTGCAGCACGTGAACATGACCTACTGGGCTATCGATATCTCAGGCACACGACGACATGAATATGCATTCTAGCACGAGTACAAGGATTGGTTAACGTGAAATTCAAGACAAAAACATTTTTATGAGCTTAATTTTGCTGCATACATTATTTTTTTGACTTAATTACGCTCATTCAATTGATTTTTTGAACTTTTGCGCAAACATTTGTAACTTTTGAACTAGAATATATTTCGAAATGAAATTTGGTCGTCTTGTTGGAAATTACCTCAGCTACAATCCCTGCAAATATGAAACAAAAATATTAATTTTTGACTGAGTTATCGCAATATCGCTAGAGGATTTTTTTTTTTACTCACTCCGTATATGTGTTGACCGTGCTGCAGCGTGCACGCATCGACGAATCAGCTACGGTCCTCCATTACCTTGTCAAATGTTGTTCTGCACGCCTGTACAGTAGCCTACTGTTGTCAGCTCGGTTCTTGCACAACTTCTGATGTTATCTATCCATTTGATCCTGGGGCGACCCCGGCTTCTGTCCAAGGATATGCCCCTTGCCATGCCATGCTGGGCAATCGCGAGTGTGGCATGTAAATTACTTGCCAGAAGTAGGCCTACATATGGGCCATGCATTCTACTCTGTGCAATTTATTTGGATTATGTTCTTCCTTGTGCCTCTTTTTTGTAGTGTAAGTGTTCCGAACTCGATCTCTTTTTGTTATCCGAGTGATCCTTCAGAGACATGCCATCAGCGAGCATTAGCGGCTGCTATTTCGTTTCTTCTTTTTGTGTTCATGTTTGTTTCAGACAGTAGCAGCTAGGCTGACTGGTTGAGTAATTAGGATTTGCAGATCTTTACTGCAGTCGTTACACTGATGTGAGTGATGTCGTTTGTTATTTTTCTCAATGAATGAACTTGCTAGGCCAGTTTTCTATCTGACGTTTGAAGGGAAGTCTCGTCAAAGTTTATTTTACTTCAATTTTATTGCATGTGTAGCCAAATCGCTGTCCAAAAAAGCAAGAACCTAGAATTGTAATTTGTAATGGCCTGCCAATTGATCTCTGTGACTATTTTTGGACCCTCGGAACTTCATTCCAAAAAATAAAAAAGTTAAATATCTATGTAAATCATAATGAAGTTTCTTCTTAGTGTTTTCTGATTCACCGCTCAGTGGCTGTCATCCCTTTCGAAGTAGGGTAGATGCGGGTTAGTTGGTCAACTTTTTACAATGCGATCCAGCGGCGTTGATGTTTATACATGTAAATATAAAATTTGTTGAATATTGTGCAGTAGCATCTCTCAATCACTTCTGCACTTTTACTTTTTCAAAGAGTTCTGAGTAGATACAAAATAGCAGATTCTTTACACAAGAAAAAAAAGAATGTGCCAAAATTGTATTAACCTAAGCCAACTAAATAATATTTCGTAAGTTATGTATTTGCATGTAGGCTACACCGTGAGTCAAAATAAAACGCGAGTCAAAATAAAAATGAAACTAATTTTTTGATTTCTAGAAGGCCAACTAAATTGCAACAAAATGTATATTTGTTTTCCCAAACACTCTAATCATGTAGCCGTGGAACCCGGAGAAAGATGAAAAATAAAAGTAGCCCATTCCTTAGCATAAAGGACTAAACTAGCCGTTTCTTTTATTTGTAGGCATTTCACTGAAATTTGATGATGAGAAACGTGTTATCAGATGTTCAGAATGTTTGCTTTAACTCCCACACCAGTGAAAAATCTGTTAGCAATATTATTGTTGAAGAAAAAGCAGATTGCAGCTGGAGCTCTGCCGTGCTCATGAACAGTGTTCAGTCAGTGAGCGTAATGGTGTCAGTCAGTAATTGTAAGGATTGGGCTATATCGACCTCATATTTGTTGCTCCTGGAGTCAAACTCAATTAAACTTATCACTGAGATTGTTCCTTTGTCTCGGCAACTGTCACCGGTCATTCTGTCCCTGCAATTTCATCATATTCAATCATATCCTGTATCATTACTTAAAATTAACGTTTTGGATTTTTTAACTTTCTCTGAAAACTGTGACAAAATGATTGGGGTGTTTTAAAAAAGGATTATATGCATTTTATTGCTAATTTAGTTGGCTTTTTAGTAGCGAGAAATGTGTGAAAATCGGTTTACATTTTACCGAGTTAGTCAGTTATGCGCTGCCATGTTTTTTTTTACTCACGGTGTACATGTAGGCTATCACATTAGGCGTGAATTTGCATATCGAGTGAATTTGCATGCCGAGTGCATATCCAGTAAGTGCATGTAGATAGACACTGTGGACTGTAGAGGATGGGTAAAGCTATTTTTACTTTGTTAAAAGAATACTTATATTTTTGCAAATGTTAACTCATCAGAATACTTGAATTAAAAGAATTTCAATTAACAAAATAAATTTTGCATTACTTTCAGAGAGAGTCACAACGCGAGGAGAGTAGAGAATCAGGTGAAGCAGGCACTGGCGAAGCTGGAGAAGAAGCAAGAAGATCCACTAAAGCAAGAGGATCCACTGATGCACACAAAGTTAGTATTGCTGGACAAGAAGACGAAACTGATGACGACCGACCGAGTGGATATCCAGGGGCCGACCACAATCATGATCGTGATGGACAAGGTCATGACCATGGGGAACACGATGGAGATGAGCATGATGATGATCAGCCGAGTGCATATCCAGGTGCCGACAGCGATCATAACGATCGGAAATCAGGCGTCGATGGGGAAGGAGGCCATTCCCATGAACATGGCGGAGAGGAAGGACACCATTCACATGAAGGTGGAGAGGAAGAACATCATATACATGAAGAGGGCGGAGAGGAAGGACATCATTCAGATGAAGAGGGCGGAGAGGAAGGACATCATTCAGATGAAGAAGGTGGAGAGGAAGGACATCATTCACATGAAGAAGGCGGAGAGGAAGCAGGTGATTCAAATGATTAACCCCCAGAGGAAGAAGATGATTAAGAATCATCTTTTAGCGATTTGGAGGAAAATTTTGTCAATGACAGCGATAGGCAAAATACTTTTAAATTTGAGCTTAACAGTGAAGAAATAAACTTAACAGCTTGACAATGCATTGAATGTAGTTTCTACTTTGTTTCTATTGGATGTCTATTAAATGTTGTATTGAATGCAGTATACTTGTTTAGTGCACGTCTCTATTAGATGATTAAACAGCATTTTGAAATACATTTATAATAAATAGGCTACATGTTAAATAAATATGACTGTTTTTCATGATTGTCTAATTGCATAATCTTATTTGGCATGTATGTAAAGGATATGTATGTAAAAGACATGTATGAAAAGATATGTCAATAAGTGTATCACAGTTTGATTTTAGAAAGGATATGGGTATGGGCCTACCAGGGAAGGGAATGGGCTAATGAGGGCCTTGTGTTTTATAGAAGCTTGAATTTGACAGTGACATGTATGTTTGTTTATAGATATTGAGGAAAACTGGGATACTGAAGAATGGGGCGGCGGCGGAGATTGCGGAACGACGAGCGATAAGGGCCTCGAAAAGCTCGCGGCTGTTGCGTGGAAGCATCACTATTGGAGATCCCCCACCTCCCACGTGCCGACCTTCCTACAAATAGCCACCACAAAACGAGTCAGAAAATAACGCGCAGGGGCCCGCAGGGGTGTAAATAAGTGAAAAATAAGCGGAGAAATATTTCTGAGGCAAAATCACGAAAATAACACGCAGAAAAATTTCATGTTTTACAGTAAAACATAGCATAGTCACGTTTTAAACATAGAATGGTAGACCGTTATTCATATTCCATCAACATAAAAAATTGTCAATTAAATAATCAAGTTATCGTGGTCACCGTAACACTTATATAGGGATGGCGAAGGGGGTTTGAAAGGACAATGACTGTTAAGAATGGATTGAGAATTTTTCTTGGGGGGCTTGAACACCAAAAACAGAAAGGGTTTAACACCCCCAAACTCAAATTTCGTAATGTCAATTCTTAGCTAAAAATAATGGACTTTGCTTATGTCAACTGTGGGGCTTGAAACGCAAACATGCCCCCCTGTTTGGACAGGGGTCGCCATCCATCAAACGCCCATCCCCCCCATTGGCGAATCCACGGGGGGGGGGCGATGGTGGCGATGAGAGCGATTGCCCCCCTCCCCAAAGCTGTGATTATTTTGGAGTGTGGGGTCCAATGCACCCACTTTGCAAAATAATCACTGTGCAGTAATGATATCAGTAAATAATTAAATATTTGACATTAATTGCAATAAATAATTTAATCTCCATCGTTTTTTAGATTTAGTCTAATACTGTCACAACTATATAAGTTTTGTTTTCTAACCAAGGTATCTTGGTTTTTTGTTTTAATATATACTTTAATTTCATCGCTAAATTTGTAGGCCTATTACAAGTGTGTTACAGAAGCTCAATCCGTATCAGTCTGTGCATCATACCAGTGCAATTAGGACGGCGATCCTTCCAATCACCGCCTCCGCCTCTATTAGCCTATATGTTATACGGACTAGGATATTACCAGGACAACATGAATACATTTCTATCCATAATTCAGTGCACAATTCATGAAGCTAACCAGGAACGGTATAGCCAATCGCATTGTGTTCGAAATGAAGATAATGCTGCCTGTAATGCTGCTGGCAATACTTAGTGGCATTTATGTCAATTTAAATTCTTTCTCTAGCCCTCACGTCATAGTCTCAGGTGCTGCTGGCAAGTCGACAACGAACAACGGTTCGCCGACGTTCAATTATTTCACTTGTCAAGGTGGATTATAAAACACTGCTTGACGTCCAGTGCGTCTGATGCCTCTGTCACCGCTCGTCCAGAAAAAAACGCTTCTTTGTAAAACGGACTAGGTCAAATGAACAGCAGACAGTGTAAGGGCACCGATCGCAGGATTCCCTCCTTAAGCTGAAAATCTTCAGGTTACGTATCAACCGAGGTCAAGAGCGGTCCAGCTATGCACAATTCAGTTAAATATAGGATTTTGACCCATGCTTTCAAAGTTCTTTCTGTACGATGGAACCAGAAAGCAAGAACCAGAACCCGAACCAGAAAATCTTTTAATTTAGTAATTTTCTCACAAAACCCTAAATGCAACTGAATTCTCCCATTCGCCATCTTTAATATGTTTAAGTCTAATATTCGGGTTAATTATGACAAACACGCGCTAACAAAGAGTCGTACATTGAGCAATATCCGAGTGTATAACTCCGCTTCATTTATAGGCTACGTTCGCTGACAGTTTCATCGGACTCAGATATTAGGAATAGGCCTACGGCATAGAAAAGTAGCAGCGCTGAGACATTTCAACTAGTGGAGGATATATACATGTATATTGCGAGGCGAAGTTTCGTCCATAATATCACGTCGTAATATCCGGGGTGGGGGGGCCGGCGGGGGATGGGGGGGCGGACGGATAATTGATTTGCCGTGACAACTAGCTCAAAAAAACATCTTAAAACGCACTGTGACCGAACAATGTTAGGCCTACTGTTGCACATGTAACAATGGGCGTAGGTCTACTGTTAAAAGATCGTAAAAAATTTGGCAACATTCGTGGCTTGAAATAATTTGTAAACGGGAAAGAGGAAAATCGAAAGATTCTAAATCATCAGCGAATTTAGTGGCAGAATACGTTATTTCTGTCCAAACTACAAGATGCGAAAAATGCTTAATTGATATTTTACAATTTCCTTTATACGCAGGGCCTATTACAATAACTGTGCATACCTGCAGCAGCAATTACTAATGAAGCAAAGAGCCTCCACAGTTACAGCTCTAATGCAACTCTGCGTATCCTGATGAAACAAAAGCGACGATAGCACGATTATTGTCAGCGCAATAACAAATTTAGTGATGCGTTACCTCGGCAGAGTCCGATTCCACTCACCACTGGCACTGGACTTGAAGAGGAGCAGAGCGGCCATCCGTTAGTAGACCTACTTGAGCTGCTGGTCACAATTTGGCGAAGACGTGTCGAGAATGGCGCACAAATTGCGCACAAATTGACGACTGCGCCACTCCGCATGCGCCAAGGCCGGCAGTTTGAATATCCGTTTCCGTATTAGAGATTACGCGGTTCTCTGAAGCAGAAGAAGAAGAAAAGAGATGTAGGCTTGGACGGTTAAGCAGACATAAGGAAAGAAAGAAGACAAGGAAACAAACAATGATAGCAGGGTATCATTATTAGGTATCAGGGCTTGCGGCTAGTTGTTTTTAGTCGGTTGCTGTGACGTTGATTTTAAAAGCCGCGTGTTTTTTTTATTCTCTGCGACTGAAAACAAATTCAATTGAATTCAAGCCAACGTGAAAAGACCAAAGAGAATGCACGGAACTAGGCTGCATTACCGTCTGACAAGACGCAAGCGCAATGCCTGTAGGCTACGCGCGGTCTTCAACAAGGCGCCTAGCTCGCTGTCCTTTCCGTGATGCGCCAAGAATAACTCTCGTCGCCGCTGTCACATTAACATTATTCGATTTCACCCGCTTTGCAAGCGCAGCAGCAGCAGCAGCAGCAGCAGCAGCAGCAGACTTAGCATAGCAGAATGCGACAAGGAGTGTGGAGTGCTGAGGCTGTAGACTGTTGTCGGTACAGTGTCATAGAACAGAACCTCTGCTAGTACTAGTGCACTAATGTTATTCGATGATCCTTCTGATCACGCATAGGACAGAAAAATTAAACAGGTAATTTATCCATCCACCTGTGTTCGAGACGCATGAAACCTTAAATTTACCTCGCTACGCCAGCAATAGCAAGCGAATTCACATTTTTCTATAATAAAATAATAATATGAATTTTATTCGTCAAACGAAAGAAGTAATACAGCCATAGAGAGACAGTTTTAAAATCAAATCAAATGTGTGTAATTTGAGTTAAAAACAACAACGAAGCAAGAGATCTTTGTACTACACACAAACTAAAAAAAGATCACATTCGCAGTTATACCGTGCTTCAGTTGGCTACTTGGCAAGCTAGCCTTGACACCGTGACACTTTCTCACAAAATTACCACTGTGGGTTGATTTAACGCGTGATCGCCCACTGTTCGACAGTATTCAGGGCAGCAGCTAAGCAGAGCTGATGAGCCCTTCATTGCACGGTTTCACCGGGCGGGCCCGGCGTAAATCCAATTTGGTCGGGAGTGCCGTTGCTCGTAGCAAGATTTGCAACGTGTGTGCAAGTTCAACACACGTGAAAAATGATTCAATAATACACTTCACCGAGTGCAGTTTTAGCGTAGGCCCGTGTGCTTTTTTCACGCAGGCGATGTGTGGAGAATACTTAATCCACTCTGAAATTGGTTATTCTGTCATTTATCGACAGCGCAGGACTGTCGATAAATGTAACTCCGTAGGTCTATTTTTATCCTGCTGCGACGAAGACTCAAAAGTTCTTCGCGTTCACTGTGTGGAAAATGTCGTTAAAATTCCTGTCCTACGAAAAATTGCAGCTCTTTATGCAAAACGACCGTATATCGCGTGGGATTTAAAATGCCAAACTAAAACGTTATGGTCTATCGTAAACTTCGAATCAATCCGCGGCTTTAAAGGCGTCAGATCAACGGACGTAGCGTCTTATCGCTTCACGCCCGTCCATAGGGACTATGGAGCCTAGACCTGCGATCGTAAACTGACCCGAAGGCTGGCCGTCAAGCCCTGCCGTTGCCATTCAGCGGTGACGTTGACGTGCGAATGACTTATTCAATCGTGATGGCGGGATATCCGGCACTTGCGGTGGCCGCCATTACGTGGGCTAGCATGGGCTGCTCGGTCTACGGACCACTTCGTTTGATCTCCTGTAATGGCAGAGTTTGACAGGGTTGCGGTCCTAGGTCGAACATGAATGTAACGGGCCATCAGCTAAATGACCTCACACATGTCGACCTGTGTCGTATACGAAGTGGAGACCAGTTAGCCATTATGTTAATGTTAGTTCTTTTCAGCGTCAAATTTATTTCAGTGATCGCAGCACGAAACGACATAATTTTTATTCCGTCGCTATAGCGGATCTGCAGAATGGGCTCAACAATGAATCGATATTGTCAACTGAGACACAGCAGGAAGAGCGCAATATTCTAGCTGACTGCATCTTCATGCTCTGAGAGGTCATCGTCAAACAGACCTACTCTATACCTCATTTTTTCTAAAGCCGCGTTATGTCCGAGCCTAAGCTGATTTTTACAGCATCTCAATGCAAAGCTGCCAAACATCTTCGCGTGCGTTTAATTTTGACGAATGTCGCGAATTGGTACAACTCGCGAAAATCAATCAATCAATCAATCAATCAATCAATCAATATGTCATTTTAAACGCAATATTGTAAGAGCACGAGTATAGACTCAGACCAAGCGCTTAAAATGTCGAACAACAGGCTACGGGTGCGACGCACTCGACGCACAAATTACATAGACCTACGCAAAAAATTAAACTGCGGAAGCTAATTACACTAGGCCTAAGCCTAGTGTAATTAGGCTATAGCCCTACTATAGCCAATATAGCAGGGCTATAACGGACAATCCTCAGAAACCTGAAAATTAAGAGAAGCAAAATTTCTAAGAGGCAAACCCGCGAAAATAACATGGAGCCGAGATTTCATGTTCGACAGTGGTTGCTAGGCCGATGTGGTCGTTCGTGATTCCGAATTCGAGAAAGGCTTAGCCAGATATATAGCACGCATGCTGAGCGATTTAGTTTGTGTCGCCCGTGACACCGCTGTCAGCAAATTGCTTCTGTCACACTCAGACTTTATCCGGATGTAGATAAACAAAACAGCGCGTGTAGCGGAATTGAATCGCAGACGATTCCAGTAATTACGCCAGATCTAGGTGGAGGCTACCCATCATTCTGTTTGTCGGTTACTTCGATTCAGCTACATTGTATGGCTGCGAGAAGTCTTATGATAATAATAGAGCCATAGATAATGCATTTCTGCTGCAAGCGAATTGCTTTGTTACAGCGTCATTGAGCTAGCGTGCAAAATGTAGGCCTACAGCGTCATTGAGCTAGCGTGCAAAATGTAGGCCTACAGCGTCATTGAGCTAGCGTGCAAAATGTAGGCCTACAGCGAGCCTTAACGGCCTACTTGTAGCTATGGGCATAGGCTACAGACCCTACATTGTAAAGTGTAAGGTCTGATCAATGGCTGACTAATGTCACAGAACTCGATGTGACAATAACAAGCGAGGGGTATTTGTTGCACAGTCAATAGCATAGCACGCTGGAAATAATGAAACCGGGCATGATTGCCAGATCTAGTGGGCGACAGCTCCGTAACAGATCAGCTTACTTCTCGCGACGTGGGCCTGCAACGACAGACTGGTAACATCAACAACTTGTAATAATATTGACATTGTAACAGTAAGATTAACATGTAGGCCTAACAATAATAACAAGAACTGGTAATAATACAGTATTGACAACTTGTAACAATATTACCCCCAACATATAGCCTAACAACTTTAAATCCCGCTACACATTTTGTCCAACTCAACGTTTAAAAATTCAGCGACACAGCTTGTCGGCCCGGTTACAACACTTCATCCAGAGATCACAAGGGACAGTTAATTCGGTCACATACAAATGTGCTATTTGATAAAATCGCGCTCCGTTGTAAGACGAGTGCTTCTCAAGAAAAATTATGATCCGTGGAGTGTTTTGAGCGCAGGTGACAGCAGCTGGTGTGCTGTTTGCTCGGCGAAGCAAATTATGCCCAACCCGCCACGCCTCCAGTGATTATTTACAGCACTGCTGTAAGAGCACTGCTAGCTAGCTGCCAATTGATCGACGACCAATAAATCTTTGTAAAAATTTGTTTTAAAACTAGCGTATAGAGCTTTCGATTGCCTAACAATAATTGTTTAGATCCATTGAATTTGAGGACTGCGTATGCATTAGACCTGGCCTAGGCTAGCAAGGTGTTGCTTACAGGCTTAGGCAACTGAAAATCGGCTGCGTTTAACATACATTTAAAGTATGTCATAGCCTAGGCTTTAATATTTTTGATGCGTCTAAAAGCGGAAATCCTGCTCCACCAAATTAAAACTAAAATTTTCGGTAAAGGTCAGACGGTTTTCAGGACAGAAAACGCCCGTAGGTCTACTCTCAATAATTTATTCAATGACTTTTGATAGGCTTAAGTAAAAGTTCCACTTTGCCCCTTCGGTCATGAAACCGTGCCGTTGCTTTTCCACGCAACTTGAATAGGCTACCAGTAATAATAACGAGAATGATGATTACAGTGGGTATAAGTCCGTTTCGGTGTCAGAAGCCGTCATCGTAGACAAAACATTGCGACAGTGAAAGACGGATGCAAAGAGCGTGAACGTGACTTTCACATTGTTATTCTCATCGACCGAACGAAGGGGATTTGTATGAGACACACGCCCCGTGCAATGATGGATGATCGGCTGACTGTGTGACTGAGCATCGACTCGCGTTGAATCGAAATCAAGCGCTATTTTATTCCAGTCCACTGCGGATAGACCTTACAGGCCCGTAGCGTGAGTGGGCAGGTGAGCAGTGCTCCTCCTCCTGGGGGTCTATGCCCCCCTGTTCTCAGAAAATGGAACATAAGCTAGCTGTGCTGTTTGCTCCTCACTCTTAAATTGCCCTTGTGCAAAATAAGTTTTTTGCCTCCTGCTCAGATCAAAATTTCTGTCAGCACCCTCCCCCTCTCCCGCTCGTGAGTCTGGTTTGAAGGGAAAAGTGTCAGTGTGAAAAAGTGTGCGAAGACCCAACATGTCTGCCCCCCCCCCTGCAAAAACTTCTTACCCCCGCCCCCCCCCCACACCCCGCTGAGAATGGTCACGCTACGGGGCTGACGCTCTATAAATTCAGAGGTGCGCAATGTTGAGAATGTACCCGGGGTGCAGACTAAGGGACGCTAATCAAAAATTGACCTGCGTCAAAATCGGATCGAAATGCACCAATGGCGTCGACGCAGTCAGGAACCAATCATATCGCCAGCCTTCTACCTGCGGCTGGTCACGTGACAAACTTACTCCATTTCTGCAATAACATGGAAGTTACAAACCAGCCGGGTTCTCAGTCACGTCCGCGCCACGCTTAACTCCTCAAGCTATGATGTAGCTTACATGTACAAACCAGCCGGGTCCTCAATCACGTCCGCGCTACGCTTAACTCATCAAGCCATGACGTAGCCTACATGTACAAACCAGCCGGGTCCTCAATCACGTCCGCGCGACCTTCTACTGCGCTCCAGTCTAGGCCTATGGCAAAATATGGATTGGCACCCACTGCTGCATGTCTTAGCCGCGCGTCACAGCCACAAACCAATCACATACTTAGTTAAACAGCCAATTTAAGAATCAACTTGGCCCGCATCACGACCAACTTTGTTTCGGTTAATGTGAGAGCTACAGAGTTATACATGCAAGCCTAGTCTACACGTACGGCATTACAAGGTTATTCACTTGTAGAAGAGAGATTCTAAGATAGGACACAAAACTATCATCGACATAAGCTATCGTTGAAGCAAAAATTTGATTTGCTTTCAAGTATAGGCTACATCTCGCCCTTCTGACTTAATTCTTATTTTGGACTAAATTAGTCTAAGCCTATTGCTGAATTTATAACGGCATAGAATTCTTACAAAATATTGTCATGTCTCACAAACATTGCCTATCGTCAACGACGTGAACCGGCAGCACCACTCTACGCTCTATAAAATTCAGAGGTATCAGTGTTGGAGGATTCACAGCTCAAAAATTGACCGCCGGCCAGGTTTGTATTACAATGTTAGCTCGATATAAGCCTCTTCTGCAGTGCAACGCTGGTTGTGGATCCTGCATCAAAATCGGATCGAAATGCACCAATGGCGTCGACGCAATCAGGAACCAATCATATCGCCAGCCTTCTACCTGCGGCTGGTCACGTGACAAACTTACTCCATTGCTGCAATAGCCTGTGAGTTACAAACCAGCCGGGTTCTCAATCACGTCCGCGCCACGCTTAACTCCTCAAGCCACGATGCAGCCTATGTACAAACCAGCCGGTTCCTCAATCACGTCCGCGCGACCTGCTACAGCACCCCATGCCGTCAAGGCCTATTGCAAAAAAGGGATTGGCACCCAGTGCCGCATGTCTTAGATGCGCAGCACAGCCATGAACCAACCAGACGCTTAGTTAAGCAGCCAATGACTGCGTCGAACAAACTTGGGCCGCATCAAGTGACCAACTTACTGTTTCGGTTAACGCGAGAGCTACAGGCTTATACACGCAAGCCTAGTCTGCACGTACGGCCTTACAGCGCTATTAAGCTTCATGAATTTGAAGACGTGTGCGATACGTGAGCTATAGACCCCTACCTGGTTTTTTTATCCACCATGTGGTATTTAACATTCAAAATGTAAAATATAACATATATTTTGGTCAACTAATAAATAAAACGCCAAACAGTATAGCTTACTGAGACTAATGCAAGACAGAACCACAGAAATAATTATACATTCTCCTCCTTCCGATCCTGGCTTAGGTTAATAACACATATTACAGTGCAATCATGACAGACTGTATAAAAATATCAATTACATATACAATACAAACATTGGGTCAATTCAAAACACATACTGGAACACAAATAGGACAGATTTAAACAAATAAGATCGATATCCAGTTGCTCAAACGACAAGGCCTAGTCAGCAGTGTAGTCGAGACTAAACTCGGCTGTACAATACATACTCTCAACTTTATAACTTGCAATAGCCTTCTGTAGCGTTGCATATTTGTACCCACTGCACACAGTACAGGCCTACAGCCCTTACACCCACTACTTTCAGGTCATAATACTGTAAAGTTTTGCGCACGCCAACAATGCTCACTACTTCGTGACCCACAATGCCGCAACGTAATGCATGAACTTAATAATAGCACATACTGTAAAACATGAAATTTTTGTGTGCTACATGCACGCGATATGACGAATTTTGCGAATCGATAAAAGTCGCAAAAATTTTGTGCGAGAAAATGAAGTTGCAGAAGCTATTTAAGGGAAGTCCTCAAAAATGCAAAAATTAAGTGCAGCAAAATTTCAAAGAGACAAGACCGCTAATAAAACATGCAGTAACAATTTCATGTTTTACAGTTACAAGTACCCGCTATACAGTATGTATATAGGCACTCACAACTTTTTAATCAATGCTGCTGAAAAACGCTCAGCAGACTCACACTTCTTAGACCTGTACCCACTACTCAAACGTCTCCATTAATAAGAAAGATGATATCGTTAATGTATCTAAAATTATACCATTGCCAGTAATTTGCAGCAGCACTGTCTGACCTGGAAATTACCAATGTCATTCAACTGCCAAAAACGATGATACAGAGCGAGAATACGCCGCATGTTTGATAGATCACTGCAGCGAGAGTGAGACGGGATGCGTTCGCGTACTCACATGCACGCGGGACAAACAAGCGCGGAACACAAAGCAGAGAACTATTGTCAGAGGACCTGGGAAGATCTGATACGACATCGTTCATCGTCTCTGGACTCAGAGGATGTTGCGCATCCGATGGAAGGTATCTGCAAACGTTTATAAAAGTTGGCGATCCTTCGATCACGTAACATGGTCAAATGTAAATCCGTGTGGCATAGCTAGCGTCGAGAAGTTAAATTTAAGGTCTCACGCGTCTAACCACCTTTTTGTCGTCGATTCTGTTAATGTTCCATTGCTAATCATTCATTCATGGTGTTCCCGATAAGCAAAATTCGCCAAATATACAAGCACGTGAAAATTTCATGTTGTACAGTAGAATAGTGCATAAAGAAGAATTGCCAACTATTGAATAAAACAATATAATTAACAAACCCACTAAAAAAGATGAAGCGCGTAATTTCACAAGCCTTTCACCAACACTTACGTCCTTCTAAATGTCACACTCAACGTCAAAAGACAATACGCAACAGCTTACCTTTCTTCCAGTCGGCACACGGCGTCTTCGTTCAAAGATTTATTGAAAGAGTCCACAAAACTTTCGATGACAATCAAGTACAGGCCAGTGTTGTTTAACTGGGCGAGAGTCGCGAGTCCAATGTGACAGCTGTGGTTCTTCATATCCACCTGGAATGAATGGAATTGAATTGAATGAACGGAAAAGTATTTTATGCAGTATACATCTACCGCATAATAGTGATGTAGTGATCAGATAGCAAAGAGAAACAGTTAGTAAAGTGCTTTTATTGTCAAGAAAACAGTGCAAATAAAACCAGATTTATCAACGGAAAACAGGGCTTTATACACCGAAAGCAAAATAGATTTTTTTTGGCACAGTGTGAAATTTTTCTCAGGTTTTGCCAATTTGTTATCTGTCCTTTGTCTTTAGAAGTTCAATTACTGGTTCGATAGTGATGAAGTTGGACAGAGCATTAGGTTTAATACATTCCAGCGCACCAGAAGGGGCAGCTGACAAGATTGAACGAAACAAATCGTTTGAGAATTCTTGACAAACTTTCCTTCAACCCACAACAGACGTTGACGGAAACATTTTAATTCACACAAAACTTGCGCGTTTTCAAAAAAAAGTTTTTTTATTTAAACACTAATTATAGGTTTCATGGGTTTTCTAAAATATCCCTTCAACATCAATCACATAAAAAAATGCAAAATTTAAAACTCTCATAAATTGTATGGCAATTGAAAAACAATGAGACCACGCTTAAAAACATGATAAAAATTAATTGAAAATGAGCAGGCAATAATAAATTTTATAATTTATGAAGAGAATCAATAGTAGAATAGATATAGAATCAAAGAGTCAGCTGGACTGGGAATGCCAACGTAAGTGTGATGGTGTATCCAGCTGCAATGTGCACTGCACGAATTGATTGAAGGAGAAACCCGCGCCTCAAAAAGTGTCGAGGAGTGTACAGCGCCCTAGAAATGACCTCAGCCATGACATGATACGGCGCTCCATAGTTGGCCTGAGAAAAAGGTAACGCATAATGGCTATATAGGGTCTAACTTCAAATTCTTTCAGTGACAATCGATATCTGCACGTGAACATTTGATAATTTCTTTAGTTAATTAGTTCATTAGTGTAAAATATACAGTAATAAATATCAATATCAAAGAAGTTTTGTCCAGAAAACAGACCTCAAAAACTCCGCCAGCTTTATTGATGGCGGCGTCATTGAGCTGAAGAACCAGTGCTTTAGTGGCGCAGATATGTTTGGTATTCGCACCCTGCTCGGAAGCCAAATCAAGCAAAAGTAGATTTAAAAAAAGCGATTGTCCGATAAAAACAATCTTTTTAAAAATTACTTCTCACAAGAGTTCTCTGGCGCAGTAAAGACATCTCAAAAGTAGCTCAAAACCAACCTAGGCCATGGTACTTGACAGCCGAATGTGTGAAAACCTAGCACACTCAGTGACATGTTAAAAAAAAAATTAAGTTCTTTTATTTTTAGAAAAATTTAACATTTTAAACGTTAGTTACTTGTAAGCTAAATTAAGCAGCAATTCTCAAAGTAATATCGCTAGCTCAAATCCCAAACATATTGGGCAGATCGTATGTTTTTATTTTGAACAAGTATTATCACTTCCTCTAGAACACAATGGTTTTGAGACACCTAAACAAAACGTAATCTAGTAACTATATAGCTACAAAATCTTAAATATAAACGTTTTCATCTTCTAAGGCCCTATACTTCTTATATGATATGAAATGCATCAAAATTCAAAACGACCTCTATGGAAGACCGAGATCTTGAGTTGCGACATTTCGCGTACTTGTTGGAAGACCACCTTTCTACAGCCAAGCCCAGAAGCAAGATCTTGCTGAAAACTGCCGGAATTCTTCTGATGAAGTTGGTCGATATGTCACAAGTCAAGCAGTCGCCATGGGAGTTGATAACATAGCACCTTCAACAGAACATCAAACCAAACTTATGAAGAGCCTCAAATATTTTAACTCATTCACCGCAATGAAGAAACCAAAATAGCACAAATAAATACGAAAAAAATCATCATTTTATTCTAAAATGAAATTATATCATTTGCAACAAAATGAGAGACGTTGGTAGTATACATAACTAGAGTGATATGCCGAATTGATCAAAGCCATTGATCTACTGGATAAACCAGGAATGATATTTGTCTAAATAATAATAATATTAAGGAATACTGTACATAATATAGCATTTCTTAAATTTTTAGCCCCTTAATTACTTAATCGTAGATCAGAGATGACTGCTTGAACTCGGCAATAAACCGACCATTTCCATCATTTGCTCCTTAATTAACATCACCAGTGAAATCAATACAAATGCACTGTACTTAATAAAAATAGATGCCTCTGACATCTATTGCTCAATACAACAAATATTACAATAAACGTTAAGATAAACGTGCGGCAGACTGCGTACTTTGTCTCACAAGTCTCGCTGGCGCCCAGACGGTCACAGGAATACTTGGCGGAACACTTCTGATGCCGACTGTCGTACGCATCGGCCGCAACCTTCTCAAGCCAGTCGGCCACGTGGGACGTGAAGGAGGACTGTAGCACATCCACGGCCACAGCGGCCAATACGTGGCCGCTGCTGCATTCTGGTACACAAAACGAACAAAAAAAAGCGGTGAATATGAACATATTGAACATACGTTCAGTGATTATACCATATAACTACATGATCATCAGAGATAGGACATTCAAATCATTAAAGTAAAACCGTGAAATGGTTCTATATAACCCGGTGACTACTTCAGTTAAAAAAACAAAATTTATGCAGGCAAGTTACAGTCATATCTAATGATTTATGGCCTCGCAATCTTCAGGAAGTAGCCAAAAGGACAGATATAATTTACCAAACGCCGTTGCTCAGTCAGATCATAGCCCAAAGGATAGAAATAATTTACCGTACGCGGTTGTACAGCTATCGGGGGGAAGCAGAGCCTGAGTGAGAGTAACGATACTCTCATTGTGATGACGTCCAACACGAGGAAGCATGGCCGACAATCGACCTCTGTTGGCAGCAGCGGCTTGATAGAAGTTCACTCTAAATGTACACAATGAACATTGAATGTAGTAATTTAAAGTGTTTCCCTTAGGAATGACAATGCGGCTTACACTATTCAAAACCTACATTATTCAAGCAGCGCTAAGGAACATATGCACACTTTATTTACCACATTGGGAAGACAAACAACCAATAACATCAATAGAATAGAAAGACAAAAAAATAATCAAGAAACTAATTTAGCTATAGTCAAAACCTCTGCATCATTTAATCAGCATGAACAGATTGAATTTCTCTCGGATGCCATATTAAACTCCACAAAAATCATGTATGAAAATTTTCTGAATTACGTATAAATTAAATGAAGGACATACTAACAGCTTATAAGTTATAAGGAGTGTACAGTGCCCGAGTCATCACTTAATGTCATGATACAGCGCTTAATAAGTTGTCCGATAAAAAAGTAATAATTGTAAAAATTCAATATAAAACCAATTTTTGGGAGATTATCAAATTCATTCATTTAGATGAACTCACTCATCGTTCAGCTGTTCCTCTGGAATTGCTGTTCCTGGATACACTCGAAGGATGCCGCTTGGCGCATACACTTTACTTGAAATTATTTCAGGAGTCTCCGCCGAATCGCGTCGAACCCAGAATTCACTGAGAGCGGACGTAATGCTAATATCACGTCTGATTGAAACAACAGAAGCCTACATTCAGTGATACGCCACGGTTCAGCTACTATAATAATTATAAAAATACTTAATTTAAAGTCCATTTCGGCATATAAAGACGTCACGGAGGACCTTGAGACTGCCACACTCGGTATAGTTTAAGTGCTAGCCTTCATAACTCTTCAGAAGTCAATCGCTATAACTACCATAATTATTTCTCATTCATCTACTATGCTAACTGATCAGTGATCAGATGATTTTCATTTACAAAAACTGTAAGTATTGATGCAATAACTCTGTGCAACAAGTATTCAATTATTCTTAGGAATGTTGACAGTCGAGCAATGCAAACTACACATCTATTCTGTTTGTTCAAGACTGTGTTCATAGATTTCTGGTCTAGTGCTGACCTTGCAGCAGCAGTGAAGATGTCACAGGCGCCAGTAGGCATGATGTTGAGTGAAGCCTGCATAGCCGCTGCAGCGCTGGACAGCCACTGACTGTGATACCACTTCTCATCACAAAACGCAACCCGAGTGAAGGCCACGGCAGGAACCTTGTATGCGCCAGTGTCTGTGACACAAGTAAAGCTACGCTTTTCCAATGTTTAATACTTCAATGCACATCATATAGGCTTCATACACTTCATTGATAAGCCCAATGCAAAAGCAATGAGGTCAACACAAGAAGATTAATTCAACTAAAGGCTTATTCCAATAGATATGTCTATAACCCCTATGCACATATTATACAACCACGCACATGGAATATGATGACAAATCAATCAACATAACCAAAGGTATTATATCAAAGATTACAGTGCTTTAAAATTGCCATACAATTTATTCACTCACTGGCCTTTAACGTGAACACTGTAAAAAAGTGATTTTGCTGTAAACACGCAATGAAAAATGCTGCAACACTTATGTAAATGCCGAGATCTTTAACATTCCAGCAAATAACTTTATGCATCAGATGTAAATTATTAAGCAGCATGGGTTCAACAACGAAAAAGTAAACTCACCAAATGAAAAACAACGTAGCTCATTGTATCAATTTTGTGCTTATTAAGCACAACGGCCCACAGAATCTTATACGCAAAAATAAAGAATTTCTTAGTTGATTTCTCCAGAATGTATTTGACAAAATCATACTAGCGGCACAATCACACGGCAAACTGCAATTAGTTACCATCAAATAAGACACCAACGAATGTTTAAAAGATACCACAGGCTCTGAAGCACACTTTGCTGATTTAAAAGCCCTCTGTTTCTGCCTCACCTGTGTGTGAATCAGCCTTCATGTTCAGTCCATCGGATAAAGACTCAATCGTACCAGTGCTCAGCGCCGTATGCAAGTAACTCACTCCCTGAGGCTCTGTGGTCGCGGGCGTCGAACAATTCCACTTCAACGCTCTGAACGTGTCGTCGCCCGCTCCCAGACGCAAACCAACCGAAAAACACGTGTCTGAACACATCAAAACAACACAGTATGCCGATTTTGCATCTTGTATTATTTTATTTTAATTTCAAATGTGTGCAGAATCATACAAGACACCTCGCCATTTTAAGATAAAATACGCTATTGCCCAAAGCATGCTGTAGACTCAGGTGAGTCGATAGGTCGCTTTCACAATTATAAGATCTTTACAGTTACTGTCGACTGGATACAAATATACATCACAAATTGCTTCATAATAAAACAGAATATCGTGTAAAATGTCAGAGCTGCGTGTAAAAACTTGCTCTTGTAGCCTGGAATGAAATCAATTTACATCTCTAATGAACAGTTCATAGGCTACCAGGTTGAACAGAAATCAAAAGAAAAGAGGGTTATTTTAAAATATGGTTGTTTAAAGATAAACTCAAATCAAAAAGAGGGTTATTTTGGAGTTTGAGCATGGAGCGAGAAAAGTGAAAAAGGTGCAAGCAAAGAAATTTTCAAATCCTTAGGGCAAATAAAGTTATATCTTTCATTTCTTTCCAATAAAACCCTTCTTCTAACAATAAGCATAGCCTAGTCGAAACCTACCTTTAATGTAAGCAATGAAATTTTGTGCCCAATCCGCTTCAGGAATGGTATCTGATAGGTGTCCAGAATCTTGTGCTGTGCTTCTGTTCGCTGGGCCGGAGCTGATCAACGGTTCTTTGACACTCACTCTGGCAGCATTAGCGAGAGTTGTGGAGTGTAAGTTGATTGAATCGTGGGAGGATTCAACTTGCACTGTCCTTGCATCCCAAGCATAATCCTGCCACTGGTAAATGAACCGAGAACAAGCAAGCGCATAAGATAATAATTGTTTAAAATTGAGATTATATTACCAGACGCTTTCCAACAACATTACATAGAACAGTCAAAATGTACTGCAGGAAATATGCTGTCAAGTCGATTGCCAAAGTCAATATATTCTAGTCAATAAGTGATTAAAGCAAATCACAAACAAGCACATGATCTGAGTAGCTGGAGAGAGAAGGTAACAAATGAGGAGGTATTGTGGAGAGTGGAAGAAACAGGGAGTATGATCGACATGATAGTCAGAAAAAATGAAAGTCAGAAGAAAGAAAAACTGGAGTGGATATGTAAGAGGGTTAGGGTTAGGTTAAGAGATGTGATGGAGGGAAGCATGGAGGTTATGCATCGGAATGATAGACGACCTGTTTGAGAAGGAATCGTATGCGGATATGAAGAGAAGGGCCGAAGCTCAGATAAGGTGAAGGGTTTTGACAGCAAAGATCTGCCATGTGGCAGAGCACCGAAGAGAGAGACAAGCACACTAAAAGGTTAAAATTGTTTTATACACTTGCTAATTACAGCATTCAACGTTTGTTAGTTGAAAGTGTACAAAAAACTCCGATATGTTTAATTTTTCTCCTATTACCAGCAATACAAATATTAAACACTTTAATTGCTAGTTTTCAACATTGCTGCACATATTGCATGCACCATTCTGACAAAATGCATAGATAAACAGATACAACATACTTGATGCAGATTGCTCAACGGATCACGAATAAGGACTTTCCCGTTAGCCGTGTTGAGGAGGAAAGCTCGCGTCACTTTGTATTCGGCCGTGTTTTCTAAGAGAATGCGTTGAACGCTAGCCATTAGGACGTCCAACCCAACCAAACCTATAACTCTGAAAATGGCATCTTCATATTCAGGGGTATATTAGTTTTTTATAGTTTACATAATTGCATAATTGCAGTGCACAAAGAATTTGCAGTCCGGTTCTGTGCAAGAGAGCCGTCAGAGAACCGCTACCCCTTCTTTAATAGCCTTTTACGACTCGCCCGGAGATCTCTGGCTACAAGCCAATTCTTTGTTCCCCGGCCTGCAGGAAAACCCCCTGCGGGCAAGGAAACAAAGAATTGCAAGACATATTAGAAGATTCAGCACTGAAATCACGGCTTAGTGCAAGTACCATATAAGTAGTATTAAGTCCCAGAAATGTAGACCGAGTAAAACTCATTTGAAGATCAGGAAGGAATACACATCGCATGTAGGAATGTCCTGCTTTAGTCACATGTAAAATGAAAAGCAATTTGATTGTACATATCCGACTGTCACAAATTTGGTATCCAGCTATGGAGCACAAAATTATACAGCTAATTCATCAGTTAAATCATCAGTACCGTTAATTCATCACTCATTGCAGCTATCAATCACACAGACCTTTCACTGGATCCGCCGACTACAGGCATCGAGAGGGTGACGACAGTTTGATTGTCGATAGTCGATATATAGGCGTCGCTGATAAATGGTTCCGATACTTCTCCCAATACAGCCATGGCGCTCTGGAAGGCAATGACCGCCGATTTGGCCTTTTGATCGTCGGCGCAGTTGTAGAAGATTCCTTCATTTTCACACGCGAGATGACCCGGCAATTTAAAATTTTTGGTGCTGTTACCGTCGGTCAAAAATGAGAAAATGCTTGTCTAAAAAATTGAAGAAACACTGTACTGGCTAGTTCTATTGAATAAGTTATGCTAAATTATAATACGCTGATACTGAACAAAACAAATATCAACAGCTTAAAGTTTCTGAGCTGCATTATAACTAAATTGAATTCTAGTCAATTCAACTTTGAATTGGCACACCATAAATGCATACTAAAAAAATTTCATTAAAACACAGAAATCAAATTCTAACTGAAACTCAAACCAGTGTAAGATTGTAACACCTGAAAATTAAATCATCGAATTATTATCGCACGCATTTTGTGCGGATAAATATAAAAAAAATCACAGTTGTAATGTTTCTCAAGAGGCTTCGCATAAATTTTAGATACAAATTCACTATATTTGACTAAACTGAGCGAAATTGACAAAAATCCAACTTCACTTGCATTGTAATATTCAACATGTGGCAAAAAATCGTAAAAAAATTTTTGCTAAATTTGCGCAAATGATTCCATTGTCAAACCTGCGTGGAAGCCACGCGGTACTGTAGCAGTGATACTACGAGAAGAAGAATAGAAGAGTCATATATACAAACGTCTCCGGGATAAAACTTCTTCGTCGCATCATCTTGGAATTTAAAAGTGCCTGAAAAGATATGTATCATATAAATTTATTTATTTGTGCCGTGGGGCGTTATTTCTGCAAAGTAGCATCACCGATTTGAAAATTTGGAATTCAGGTTAAACAGTACACAAAGTATAATTTCAAAATTGAATCGTTTCGTAAGATTTTCATCATGTATGCCGTAAAGCAAATATCCCAATTATCCTAACAGCAATATATAAAAACATCTTACAGTTAATATGCAAATGGACATTGCACAGTGTTGAAGACTGGCAACATTGAAGGTCTAGCATGCAGTAAAGCCTCAATGTCATAAATAATAAAAATCTCCTAATAAAAAAAATAGATGGAAACTCAGCTCCAGCAGTCCTCATCAGGTCACAAACGTCTAAACCTGCGTGAAAACATGGACATTAACCCTAATCGGATATTTTCGTTAAACTGCCTGTGACTTTGCAACTGCGACTTTGCAACTTTGTGACTGCGACTTTGCGACTTTGTTTAGCAAAGCATCCACTCCAGCCTCCTCCTCGACATGCGGCGAGCCTCGACGAGTCTGTCTGGCATGGCGCTATGTTGAAGCTTTTTTCATAATTTTACTTCACTACAATGCAGCAAAATCAATGAGGTATTAACAGATTAGACAACAAAAAGATGGTTAGTCGTTTATAATTTATCGTATATTGTTTATAGTTTATCGTTAGTTATCTTCTGCGCTGGCAGGGCTTGCCTTTAGAGCATCGCAGGTCTGATATCTGATCCTTGGTCGTCTTTCTACTTGCGATGTCGGCGGAATTGGGAAAGTCCTTGTCTCTCGTCATTCCGTCCGTGATGAACACGATCACGCTCCGACACTGCGCGTCGTAGTCGCGACCAGTCGCGCGACTCTCGATTATTGCAAAGGCCTTTTGGAAGGCGTACCTGCAACCAATTTTCGAAGTCTGTGAGCCGAGTGAAACAGTCCTCTGTGCACTTTTTGGAAGTAGTATAACTTCTGTGCGGCTTTTTGGACACTTTGCGTCTTTTCTATCACTAAATTCCACCCTGTATGCACTCACGAGCAGCAGGGGGGGGGACGGGGTACTGACATGTCTTTTTCAGCGCATTATTCTTCACAGTCACACTGTTCATGTTGGGACAAAAAAGGCCGCTTGAGACTGCGGTACACGCAGTTTCCTTCGTTCACTGAGTTGGTCTGAGCTTACAGACACGTCAATCACACTAGGCTCCCTTGCACAAATAACTTAACTAATTTTATTTTAGAACGCTAAATTCTCTGCGCTGCGCAGCGTTCAGTTTCTTGTGCGCGGCACCTCCGAGATCTGTTCGCAGCCGCGCAACAGCGCAGCTTAGAGGGAACATTGCCTGCAACCTTGGGTCTATTTGAAACATAGGAAACACAGTCACAGCGCTCTCTCTGTTGAGTGATAAGGAATAATTAGCTTACCTGAGAAGCAGGGGCGAAACCAAATTTTGGGAAGAAAATTTCATTGAAATTAGAGTATGTTTAAACATACCGAAAGAACAAAGAACTGGCTTGCAGCTCAGAGCTTAATCGGTGAGTAGTAAAAATCGACTAAAGAAGGGGGAGCGGTTCTGTGCCGGCTCTCTTGCACAGAACCGGACTGTATAATCTTAGTTATACACAGCCAATAAACAAAAAAAACAAAAAAAATGCAGATCCAGGGAACAAACCGAAGCCACTCAATTCAAGTTCAGGATTCACGTGAGATAACAAACCTGAAAAGACCTCAAACTTCCCAATTGGAGTCAACCCAGAGCATGGATGGTGCAGCATGTAGACTTGGTCCAACATGTTGGGGTGGACTAAAAAAAAGAAAAGAAGTGACTCACACATGATCCGATCCACCTTGAGCGACAAGAGCGTTGATATCGTCGATCACCTTCTCCATGTCGCGAACCGCGTCGTACGACAGCACGCGAGTTTTGTTCTCGTTCTTGGTTCCAAACGCGCTCCAGGTGGTGGAGGAGGACACAATGACGGCCACCTTGTCCGAGTAGGAGCATTGGCGCAGCAGCGTCGTCGCAATGTACTGGGCTCTGGACAGGCTTTGAACAACCAGGGGCTCTGAGTAGACTTGGACAAACAGGGGCTCTGAACAGGCTTTGAACAAACAGGGGCTCTAAGTAGACTTTGAACAAACAAGGGCTCTGAGTAGACTTTGAACAAACAGGGGCTCTGAGCAGACTTTGAACAAACAGGGGTTCTGAGTAGGAGCACTGGGGCAGTAGCGTCGACGTAGTGTACTGGGCTCTTAGTAGACTTTGAACAAACTGCTTTGAGTAGACTTTGAACAAACTGCTCTCAGTAGACTTTGAACAAACAGAGGCTCTGAGCAGACTTAGAATAAACAATAGCGCACATTCAACTACTTGCTGTTTGCTGCTGGCGACCAATTCTGGTGCTATTAAATTATTCTGCTATTATTTTATGAACTGCTGTGTAAATATTTTGTCAGGCATAGAGTTCTATACCAGCTTTTTGCTGAATTTTGGTTTTTTATAATCACATTCGCTCATAGTGTCACTTAAACATTTATGTTCATGCTATAGTGTGAATAGCAATCATGCCGGATGATTTATTCATCTGGTTAGAGTCAGGAAAGGCATCATCTGGCCGCAAAAACCCAGCTCTAGCAGTCCTCACTGAGAAGCGAAAACGTCTAAATTAGAGCCCATGTTCAAATGTGTACATCAGAAACGACAACAAAAATGGCCACTATTTGAATCTTTTTTTTTATAGATGTTACAACACCAAGTTCTGAAAGATACATCTTAGAACTACACAACGTTAGGGTATAATCCAAAGCATGCATAAAACTGTGATTTCGTGCATGCGCAAAGAAAAATACAAGCGACAAAACGAACACGCTTTCATGCAACATTAGGTGAGTCGGTTACACGTGTACCTCTTTCCTCGCATCGACCCACTGATGTCGATGATGATGATCAAATACATTCCCTGCCCGCTGCGTGCCGAGTACCACTGCTGCAGTCGTGGATCGTAGTCCAGGGGGAAACCAACAAAATCCTTGCGCCAATCGAAACCAGGAAACACTCGAAACATTCCCGTGTCCTCCGATGCGAAATAAATTCTTCTAAAAAAGAACGTTTATAATTTGTTCTGCCATTCATTGTTATTAGAGTCAAATATTAATCGCGTGCTATTGAACTGCACAAGCAGTAATCACCGACCATTCAGGTTTAACTGTTTCAAACCAAGCTCTGTTAATATTGCACAGGTCATTCAAGATTATTTTAAGACACAAATTTCATTTTCAATTTTGAAGCCGAATCACTATCCATCAGATTCACATCCAAAACATACTATGAACAATCAAAACGCCCACAACTTTTCACAGTTTTGTAATGCGACCGTTTATCTATTAAAGTGTCAAAGTAGAGTTGCATTATGTCCTCAACGTCGCATTTCCGTCCATGCTCTGTACAATTGAGTTTGCAGAAGACGGTCCGGAAACACGCATGTTCGAAACACGCCGACAATGAACACGAGAAAATCGAACACTAAATCATCCCAGTCACCTGGTGACTGGGATATCATCCAGTCACCAGGTGACTGAGATATCATCCCAGTCACCTTACTATTCATCGCATAACCACCATATAACCGTCTTACGGGAAGACGCTCGTGGGAACATCGATGTTCGGAACACGTCGGTGATAAATACATTACCCACATTATGTCTTCATCGTAGGATTCAAGGAGCATGACTGGGAATACGACGTTGAAGATGTAATGTAACTCTACCTTAAAGGCTACAGTGCACGCACAACCACCCCCTGCAGGCCAGGGAACAAAGAATTGGCTTGCAGTTCAGAGCTCCCCGGACGAGTCATCAAAGGTGAATAAAGAAGGGGGAGCGGTTCTGTGCACAGAACCGAATTGTATATAGCCTTCGTGGTACACACGGTCCGTAAACTAAAAAAAAAACAAGCACAGTCAAACCTGATTTTAGGATTGGCCGCGGCAAATGCTTTCATGCTGTCCTCCAGTCCAGCTGACCACTGAACGGTATCAATCAGATCTGAATCACTCCGACTCAGACCCTCTGGAAGCTTGACTGTAGATCGAGTCCCCAACTCCTTCAGATCCACATCACTTGAGCCAGAAGCAAAAAATGGTTTATTATTAAAGAAGTATTGTCACAAACTTCTTTTAAAGTAGTTTCTTGCCAACAATCTTGAATTGGATGAGCAACAAAGTTACAGAATTAAAACTAAAATTAATTTTTCCCGCTAGTTGATCAGAATAAATATTTAATTATAAGATCATCATCACCATTCTAAAAAAGAAAGCTACTGTACCGGTACCAAACGGGTGAGAGCATCTACATGAATGCCCACGTTAAAGCACAGACAAATGCATGAATTGATGCTATTTTTAAAAGGCAGTTAGTTACACAGTGACCCACAACCCACCTATCATACGTCAAACTCTCAACATTATGTGAGTTGAGGAAGATACTGTTCGGAAGGTCATCGACCTTCTTAACCCTCGGAGACTCAGGAACAAACTTGTCAAACAGATCCGCAGCTTCCTTGGCAAATGTCTTCAACGAATCTTTTTCGTCGTCAAAGAAGCTTTCTGCAACACGCATTGCAATGATAATCAATTTTCACAGTTCAACATATTTTGTTCGACAGCAAAACAATAAAAACCAGATGTTTTGAAGCATAGCATCGATGTTCCAATTTAAACTATTGTTAAATTTGCTCTTTAAAACTTATTTAACCGGAAAACACAATGTCAAAGTTGTTTAAGAAAACACAACTTAATAAAGTGCACAACTAAAGAAATTGACCAACTTTGAGAAAGCGATTAATAATTTTTCAAAGAATTATCATCAATCGATTGGCATAACCATTTAACAACAGTT
Source organism: Chamaedrilus cognettii (assembly GCA_034695025.1). Taxonomy (NCBI): domain Eukaryota; kingdom Metazoa; phylum Annelida; class Clitellata; order Enchytraeida; family Enchytraeidae; genus Chamaedrilus; species Chamaedrilus cognettii. Next base: position 29,033 of record JAQIWG010000563.1, read on the forward strand.
ATTACTATGTCAATGATTTTCACAGAGAATGCATATATCTCTCTGACTGCAGCGCAAATTTAAAAAAAAGCTTGTATTGCCGATTGCCAAGCAATAAAGGTGCTAATGAATGACATTGATCTACCGAGAGCAAGTTTCATAGCGTACACCTCAGCCGCCCCATCTATCCTGCTTGGAGCTTCAAACCCAATGGCATTGTAAGCTCGCTCAAGCTCCGACAGGCCCATTCCCTTCTCCGCATACATCCTTAGGTCTTTTAAGAGTTTATCAGCCCAATGTTTGACAGCCGTTGAGACAATGGCGTGATTCTCATTCAAAGGAAAAATCAGTATGCACAGAGCAGTGACAATTCTGACAGTCATTTTGAGAGTATAATCTGAAAGCAGAATAAGATATAAATTGCATGTTTTGTCGCTATATCTAATAAGCGATCAGTGAAGTAACTACAGCCAGTCGAATGTGACTATTAGCTTCTAGCTAATTGCACACTTATTTGCGAGGGCTACTCAGTATTCATCATAAACATGATTCGGGTTGACGTGGTGGCCCTAACCATGGTGACATAATAACACTTTCAAATCTCCACTCATTACAAGCATCAAATCTATTCTTTGTCTAAGCTACGCAGAAAGTTTAAGTTCAATCGACCCCATACGTAAAGCTACACGTTTATCGTATGCCCCAATCAATGAAAAATCTAATTCCTTGACGAAAAAACCAAATAACAAAATATAAAATCCAATAAAATAAAAGTTTTGAAACCAACCGTCCACGCACGTTACGAGATTGCGTAATCTTTCATTTAAATTTTAAAGAACAAGTGTGACCAGAGCAGATGCGAATTTAGTACTACCAAAGTCTCATTATTGTTTATGCTCGGCTTTTGCAAGCAGATTATCTCTTCGAGGCTAAATATTTAATCACGGTAAATGATTTGTCTCCATTCAGACGGGTCAGTATATCATGTAGCTTGGCTTTTCCAGAAGTAACTAATCGAAGATATCAGAGTGTCAGCGTCACCAAGACAGGGGTAGTCACGTGGGGGGGGGGGCGGATTTTCTATAACGCCGAACGACGACGCTCCCCCAAATGTGTCCGCTCTTTATATTTTTAGCAGTCATAATGCTCCGTCATAATAATTCCTGAACATTACTAGCGCCGGCTTACCCGACCCTAGTCGAATATTTGCGTTTAAATGCATTTGCGACTTTGCGACTGCGACTTTGCGACTTTGCGACTTTGTTTAGCAAAACATCCACTCCAGCCTTCTCATCGACACGCAGCGAGCCTCGACGAGTCTATCTGGCATGGCGATATTTTGAAGCCTTTTTCATCATTTTTTTCACTATTTGCACTCGTCTAGTCTATTGCTTACTGTACACTTGTTCCTAGCCGCACACACGTGGGCCAACATAATTCTAATAATTACGTTGGCCTACGTGTGTGCGGCTAGGAATAAGTGTAAGCAACATAAACAATCTAACTAGCTTGTGTTCAAATAGATTCAAGTTGAATTTTTATTTTATGAAAGGTATCCTATTGTTACTAACAATTGTTACCTATGTTACTAACACTTACTTGTATGTCAGAGGTTCTCAACCGGTGTTCCGCGCAACACTGGTGTTCCTCGACGGTTCCGGTGACAAGTAGAAAAGCGTTTCGCTAACCAGTAGAAGACAATGTAAACATCGTTACTTTAAAATTCTTAATAGCAACTCATTATTATTGGTCTCATGTGGGTATAAAGAAAAATGTTGGAAGAACAGAAGCACTCAAATGATCCGTTTCTATGAGAGCTTAATCCACCTAATGATTCTTTTTGGAATGTTCGAGCACTCCTCATCATCAAATTCGCTGCTCCCATATACGGCGTATCGAGACTTGCTTTTTCAAAACAATTCAGTGTTCCACTTTTTTAAAGACTGAGAACCCCGGCTTTACTCGGACTATAATCGGTGTCTAGGCCTATTTTAGCCGTTAAACGCAATAATTAGTGAAAGCAACTGCAATATCACAACTCTTTATTTGCAAAGCGCATGCAGGATGGAAAAATATACTGCTGTGGTAACTATGTAGATATTGACTATAGTAAGATATACAATTTTAAAACTAAACTGCTTGCATAGGGAACATGAAGCTTTACAAAGCACATGAAAAACACATAGCGAACAAAACAACCACCTGCATGCACGTTATGGTTATCACATGCTTGCACTGATGCAATGCAATTAGAATTAACTACGATTATTATGACATAATAGTAAAATGAATATAATTGCTCGATATATTCATGTCAATGATGTTAACATGGTACAAAAACATAGGCATACATAATTTACTTATGCAAGTTACTAAATCATTCTACAATATATTTTATAAGGGATAAAATAGCAATAATTGTTAAAAAATTTCAAATATTATCAATACACAAGTAATCTAGATGTGAAAATTACTTTGACAAGTAACACAGATAAACTTATTAGAGCAGATCAAAACAATTAAAATTAATGAATAGAAAAGGAATCGTTATATTGCTCATAAATTTTAAAATAAGCAAAACAGCTACCTATTGGTAGTTAAATAATTTTAAATAAACTGACATAAACAGGCAACTATATATTGCAATCATGATTCATGCAGAAAAAACATTTGGCCACGAAAAGTAATAAAAAAAAATGTAATGGTATATATTAGTTTAATATTACGGTACACTATAGAAGAAATATAGTATTTTTACGTAAATGAATTTGAAGCTTGCTATAGATTTCTAAAAAAATTTAAAGCATTTAAATGCTAAAACTAACTAACAAGCCTTTACAATATGTGAGTTCTATCACGCGATACTTAATATAATTAGTTGTATGACATAAAACCGAAAAATTTTGTTTATCTCCTACAATATTCATCACATAACTATAGTAGGTTTTGAGTAATCAGCTAAAAAGCACATAATTTAAAAAAAATTGATATCATCACCATAGCATAAACCTTGCAAAGAAGTCAAATATGACTTATTTTGCTTATCATTATGGATCTATGATAATATCATCTAGATGTACCAACGGAACTATAGTAATATAATTCTTGCTAATTAATTTTGGAAAGGAATGTACAAATAACACAAGCCCGCTTACTACAGTAAAATTGCATATGTTTAGATCAACAATGGTAC
>JAQIWG010000564.1:0-32165 GCA_034695025.1 Chamaedrilus cognettii
ACGCCCCCCCCCCCGCACTTCTTGACTCCCCCCTCCCCCACGAGTCTTCGATGTGCGTGGACGATGGAGTATCCGCTCGGGGCACGAGAGAGGTTCGAATACGGTCGACTGATCGGCGATCTGTCGCCGAATTCGCCCCCATGCGCCGCCAGTACACACAGTAGCATTACGGTTAGCATCCTTTAGAAAGTAAACAAAAGGAAGGCCAAAAATCCAAGTTGTTAAAAGTAGGTTTAAAGTCTACAAAACCACCCGAAAAGTTTTCCCAGTCTAGTAAAACCCCTAATAAAACGTTTTGGCAGGTTAGAAAGATTAGATTTAAGAGAAATTAGGAGGATTTTTAAGCTAAATTTAATAGTAAATAGAGAGAATTTTAAAAACCGTCCGTTTCCGTTTAGTCTGCTTCACTTCCCACGAATTGCCGAACACGTGCTTAAATGACGTTTCTTGACAATCAGCTGCTTCTATTATTATTCTCTTCTTGATCTCCCAGCTCAGTGACTTATATAACCTACTAGATCTCTCAGCGTATAAGCCTAAAACTATACTTAATGTATCCTGCTTGATCTTCCAGTAGGCCTAGTTCATGGCTGCCTACTGCGTAAGTCAATAACCCGATTGACAGCACTGAAGCCATGGAGTCAACAGGATTAGGCTGCGATGGTTTTTTCAACGACCCTTCCTGCTATTACATAGAAACTGCGCCCAACTACTCCGACATAGACTTCAACTGGACGCACGCCACAACATCCATGGCCAACTCATCCACATGCCCCGCTGACAGACTACAGTTTGACTTCATCCTCTATGAAATAATCGTCCCGATACTCTTCGGCCTCACCACCTTTCTCGGCGTGATCGGCAACTGCCTAGTTATCTACGTGATAATCTCCAAGGAGCGCATGCGAACTGTCACCTACCTCCTTCTCTTGAATCTCGCAGTGGTCGACCTCCTCTTCATCTTAGTCATCCCTTCGGTGACCGCTTACGTGTTCGCAACGCAGCGTTGGCCATTCGGCGACGCGGCCTGCAAGCTGATGCACTACGTCGTCAACGTCACAGCATACGTCAGCGTGTACACGCTAGTGCTTGTATCAATGGTCCGCTACATGACGATCGTGCACAACGCGCCCACTGCAAGACTGCGATCTCGCCGCAGCATAGTCGTGCTGATCGGCGTCATCTGGGCCGTCATGCTGGGAGTCAATACTCCCGTGTTGTACACGTACGCGGTGAAGAGACCTGTGGATGAGGGGGAGATGGACGCTTGTGTGCATAAGAGCATCGAGGAGGCGCAGAGGCTGTTTCTGACGTTCTTCGTGTTCGCCTACGTGCTGCCGCTGGGGGTGATCGCGGTGTTCTCCGTCTGCATACTGCGGCACATCGCCAAGCACCGCTCGCAGGCGGTCAGCGCTAAACGCAGGTACATATTATATGCTGGATTAATGTCAGGGATTTAGTTTAGAAGGCGTACCTGTACGACGCATAAAGATGTTTCTGAAATTGTACGCACGCCTTAATTGAAACGAGCTGGCTGCATAGTGAACTGAGCACGGAACTGCTCAAATTTCAATTATTTGACGATTACAACAAAACTGCAATCATCTAAAAATATGTAATTTCAAAATAACACATAGCAGTACATTGGATACAAGGTTTCATAAATGTATATTATATTACATATGTTGTTCAATCCTGATTGAATCTCTGAAGTAAATATAATGACCAACATATACTACATGTATCGAGATTAAGTCATGCAGCTCATGTGCTGAAAAAATTGACTGATATGCCTGTTTTACAGCCAGAGTCTTTGAATAGGCCTCGGCTCGCATCATGGCATGTTCTGCATGCTTAGTCTTTGACGTCGCTTACTTAAAGAATGAAAATATTATGCAAAATCCCAACCTGTGCCTGTGTGACAGTCGCTCGGCGGACAAGAAGAAGCGTGCAGGGCTGCTGCTCATGCTGGTCGTGGTCGTGTTCGCGGTCCTCTGGCTGCCCATCCACATCCACCTCCTCGTCGCACTCTTCGTCGGCATCCCCGACGAGCCCTGGTAATTATGCTAGCGCTTTAAGTTGATTTTATCATTATGTCAAAAATTCGGAATTCGGGGTGTGGAATAAATCAGTATTTCAAGTCTGTGACTTTGATATTGAGATAATATTGCACTTAAATTATTGAGAGGTTAAAATGGATGACCTCGCGTCATAATGGGGCCAGGTCGATCTTTTGTATGAGAGAGGAAAAGTCTCCGTCACTCCCTACTACCACCCTTCTTCTCCCTCCACCCCCCCCCCCCCCAGGTCGCAAGTTTGGTACCGAAGTGAAGAAGTCTAGGAAGCACTGTCTCCCGCGCGTGATTTTGGGTCTCGCAAGGCCACTGCCCTTTGCCTGGCCCGAACTTTGGATCCACACACGCGACGCCACTAGTGAAATTATATTTAATTTGTTGCCTTATTAATGGGATATAATGTCTATTCGCCTTTAGATTATAGGCCTTTTATTTTTTGTTTGCTCTCTGATTTAGTCCGAGCACGGCGACTGGTATAGTAGGTCCCCCTATCGTAGACCCTCCATATAATAACGATACAGTCTTTCGTGTTCATTTTCGTAGACAAGAGATTTATGTACTGCGCTGCTTGTCACTTGTGAATTTGTGATAACTTGATATTTATGCTGCGGATGGAGAAGAGTTAGCCACACGCGCTGAGAAACGAAAGAAAAAAGGCAGGTCGGGGCACTCGGGGGCTATGTTCAAAATTCAAACGACCGCTGACTTTCTCGTAATTAGGCCTGGACCAGAAATTCATGTAGCCTACACGTACAGCAGGCCTGTGCCGAATAATTTAATTGACGTTGTGAAACTGCATTGCTACAGGCCTAGACACTGTACCTACAAACTGCTTTTTAAAGTTCAGTATTAATATTCGCCTTTAAATTTACAATCATTTCGCTTACTTGAACAGAGTTAACTATATAGTCGAAGAGATCAGGAGATTAGGCTAATCTAGAGATTTTTCAAATCAATTAAATTGTGTAGAAATGATAGTGGCGTAGAATAAATACTAGAATCTCGCTTACGGTTTTGAATGGGCCAACGCTCACATCACGGCAACTCATGCAACACTCTAGCACTAGGGCCCAATGAAATGAATCAAAAGGAACGCACATTCCTTCTGGCAGCCGCGAAACGCGAGATTTGCGCCAAATCATGATTCACGATCTCAAGATCAATAGTGTCTGAACACCCCTAACGTTAATGGCCTGATGATATCTACGACCACGATCAGTTCTCGGCAGTTACTGTAGGCCTAGAGCGTGTCCTCGACCTTGCAGTTTGCAGTACGGCGTGTCGTCGACATTGTAGGCAGCAGCGTAGCGTATCCTTGATCTTACAGGCAGCAGCATAGCGTGTTCTACGCTTGACGTTGCAGCAGTAGCATGGCGTGTCCTTGATCTTGCAGGTAGCAGCATTGCGTGTCCTTGACCTTGTTAGTCTCTGCATGGCCTGTCCTGGACCCTACATAAGAAGGGTTGCATGTCCTTGACCTTGACCTTGTCGTTGACCTTGCAGGTACAGTGCTGTGAGCGTGCTGTGGAACTGCCTCGCCTACTCCAACTCCTGGGTTAACCCGATCATCTACAACCACGCGTCCAAGGACTTCCGGGACGCCTTCCGGGAGGCGGCCTGCTGCGGACGGAGGGCGGGCCGCCGCAGGGGGGTGGCGGCCGCTGACGGGCGAGCCGAGGAAAGGACGGAGGGGATGAGCGTTGGCGGTGTGGGACAGGGAGGCAGCAAGGGGCTGCAGCGGGACTGTGAGGTGGACGGAGGGGGGGAGGTGTGCCACGCTAATGTGGAGCGTTTGGCGCTGTGCGAGATCTAACCTGAGCGCGGTGGTGGGGGTACCATGCCCTTTCCCAAAATTGTGAAAAAATGTATTTTTGACATGGCAAGTTTTTTCAATGGAGTCGAAAACTCTCCAAGAAATTTGTCCCAATCAGCCCAAATTCTTGCTCCCGAGAAATTTGCTAACTTCCGAAAACTTTGTTTTGAAAGGACCTCCCATTGCAATCAGGGTGAAGTTGTTCCCCTCCCATTGCAGGCCTGGGTAGGGCCGGCTCAGCGGCATCGGCTGCGTTATTAATATTTCAGAGAGACGTGTCGAACTATCTTAGTTATGAGCGAGTTTTCAGAGAATATGAGAAGCGCAACCTCCATATCCCCCCCCTCCCCCCGGTGGTGATTTCTTCGCGTGAATGAAAATGTCAAACCCTCTCGAAATGAAGTTAATCTTACGACTCTAGATTTAGATTTAATGCCGTAAGTCAAGTGGATTACGATGTAATGCCAGAACGTGTATATTGTCATTTTCATAAGCGTGGCTATGAGTCAAACAGTGATGGGGCTTCATGACAATTTGAAATCGTCTGTATGGGATGGAAGGTTGTCGGACGGAAGGTAGTCGTGATACTCGTGAAGCTCCCCTCCAAAACTCCGGTTGTGAAGCCCGAATCTATACCGTAGACCTTTACGAGAAAGATTCCGAATTTACAGCGTCCATGCAGGCCTACATGTACAGTATGGGCTAGGTCCGTTATCGATTTCGGGCTACCTTATAGGCGAATTTAAAACATAATTTTGTTTGATTTCGTAGCCGATTGAAAAGCTATAATTTATAGCTGCATTATCACAGTGAAAACGTCACTGATTGGAGTATCGGGTTCGAATTCAGCAAAAAACCTTGAACTCATAAATCCAGAGTTCGTCACATGGCATCGCGTCCATTGCTTTGAAGCATTAATTGGAGCCTGGTGTAGGCTACATGGGATTGAGACTGCGATCACATATATTCTTATATGGCCGCGCTCTTAGGCATTTTGTTAATTTCACTTTGAACTAGTTGTTTGTTTTCGGCTGTCTGTCATCATTATTCTGTAGAGTAAGTTTGCGTGAAGATCTGACTATAGCTTCATCGCTCGCCTCTTATCGGCAAAATGATGTTTGTTTCATTTTGGCTCGAGCGTTCGGGTTCAGGAAGTGATCTATCATCCTGTAGGCTAATAATGATTAACTATTCACGACTATCCTCCACTTCTTCAGCGGACTTGGATGTGACCTACATCCAAGTCCGTATATACATACATCATCTGCCTCATGTCGCATAGACGTCTCCATCAATTTTCCTTACACGACAGTTTGACGATACGTTTGAAAAGCTTGCCTTTGGAAGACTGTCGTTTGTAAAAGAAAAACTAGTAGGCTATTCAAAAACAAGGATGTTTTAACAGTGTGTTTTAAAGGCATCGTCTAGCTGGCTTTTTGGTGTCTGAAATAGGGTCTACAAGCTTTTGGCGCACCGATATCGAACCGGTTCTAATTTCATATCGCTTTTGAAATGCGAGTTCCGATCTCGCTTTTGAACGTCTACACGATGCTTTTGAAACACAAGTTTTTTTAAATAAATCAGGGGCACGTTTGTCAAAACGAGAATCATGTATTTCAAAAATCGTGTCTGTCTGGTGGGTTATGCGCAATGATGCAAGCACGAGGGGGTGAGAGGCTCAAGCCCTGTTCTGTTGGGATTGGCGTGTTTGTTGCCATAATTTTTTTGCAAGGTTTGAAAAGCAGTTTGTTGCAAAAAATCATAATTTTTTCTTAAGCCACCCCCCGAAATGTTTAGAACACTTTCATATTTAAATGTCAGCTTGCAGTGAGACGTTTCTAGACTCCCCTGCCCCTTCTCGGTTTGACGATCGTCAATGTCGCTCTCTCCGCACAAGTTTGTCGGTTTATGAGTTTCCGACCAAAACTAATTAAATTATTTTTGCGTACGATAAAATCATTTGTTCGGACATAGTCACTTTTAGGAAAAATCTCCGTCCCTAAATCTGTCTTCTGGCGCGCGGTGCGGTGGGGGACCTTTTTTAGACGTCCCTCCACGAACCTTAAACGTACTTGCATGTGGAATTTTTGGCGGGATCTCTAAATCACTACCGGTATGTTATATAAAGAAATTTGACTTCCAGTATTGCCCCATCCCCCCCGACTTCCTGACACCTGGCGCCCGAGATGGCCGGCAATATTTAGCGCCCGTCTTCTCATCCAGTTAGCGCCCGCTAGCTCATCCAGCTCCCCCCCCCCCTCCCCCCTATCCCACGTCGCTGCGTTACGGTCAGTTACACGCTCATTTTTTAGACTGTCACTCAGGAATGGCTTACAGGCTTACGTCGGATCACACAATAAAATAAGACAGAATACATCCGAATCTTTGACTAATTACAATCCGCTCCAATCGACTTCGTTAATATAAAACGAAAGACTAACACATCGCTGGATTGACCCTGAGTTCCTGATGCATCTTGAACTCCAATAAATTCACACGCCGATGTGCAGGCAGCTCTGTACTAAAATCCTGGTCGGGGTTTTCTAATGAGGATTGCCTTTTGTGAATAAAGTCATTCCTATTATTTTGTGATAATATAGTCTATTTTATAAATGTGATCGCCAACGAAAATGTCATGGGGGAGAATTTTTCTTTATTTGTATAAAAGGAAAGCCATCATAAATAACCAATTGTGACAATTGCTTTGAAAAATTGGTTTGCGAGTGGGGTCAGTTTTTTATAATCTCTGTATAAGAATGGTGATTCATAAGAACACGCGTAGGCTATCAAATATAGGATAATCTTGATAGCTCTGTTGAATTCTTGACAACCTAAAACATGAAAAATGACTATCAAAGCGCAATTTTTTATATTTATAATATAGACATTACGCTATCAATGCACAGGCCTTCATCAATAATATTGTTACTAAAATTAATAAATGCTATGTTAATTTATTTATTCTGGGACGAATTTTTCTTCGTTCAGTTTCTGTCGGGGGTCGCGGTGGGCTCGCTGCACCCCAGCACGGCGGAGGGCGAAGACGTGGAAGATTTAGAGGGGGACGACGACGACACTGAGGGGGAGAAGGGGGGGAGGGTGTCGAGGAAGACCCACTACGAGCCCTCCAAGTACATCATCACGGGGACGGTCAAGTGCGGCCCCTACCCCACCTACATGGCCATGAACACACCGGTCGCTGGGCAGCCGCACTTTCTCTCTCAGATCATAGCGGTAATTGGAGATCCGGCCGTAAACGAATAGTATATATGTGAATTAACAATAAGACGTCGTTACTTAACCCTTAGTCGGATATTTGAATTAAAATGCACTTTCAACTTCGCGACTGTGAATTTGCAACTTTGAGACTGCGATTTTGTGACTTTTCGACTTTGAGAAATTCGGGAAATTCAAAATTCGGGGAATTTGTAGAATTTTGAAATTTCTCAGCCGGTTTTTTTAGGTCAAATGTTGATTCAATTTTATGTATTCTAGCATTTTAGTTGTTATTTAATACCTTGAGCATTGGTTCTGCTGCATTATAGGACGAAAACTGATGAAAAAGGCTTCAAAATAGCGCCATGCCAGACAGACTCGTCGAGGCTCGCTGCGTGTCGAGGAGGAGGCTGGAGTGGATGCTTTGGATGGATACTTTGCTAAGCAAAGTTGCGAAGTCGTAAATTTGCAAAGCCGCAGTCGCAACGCCGCCGCAAAGTCGCAAAGTGTATTTTAACTAAAATATCTAACTAGTGGTTAAATAACGACGTTCTATTGTTAATTCTCACGTATACTATGATACAACAAGACGATTAAAAACACTGGGGCGTGTGAGTAGGCAAGTGCTTGATCGCATCACAATCTTGCTGGTCAACGAAATGTGAAAATACAGTCTGCGCAGTTATGCTTCATACAAATCACCCCCCTCACACAGATAGTATTTTCGTCTTTCGTTGACCAGCAAAATTCTGCTGAGCTCAACAGCTACTAATTACATGCCTCAGATTCAATTAGATTAAGCGTCCAAGCACAGGTTGCAGAACTTCATGCAGCGGTGCATGCATACATGCAGCATTTAAGGTAACAGTAATGATATCACAAGTAAACAGGGGCCTCATTCAGAAAGTGATCTTATGACAATCTTAGTCCTAAGATTGTCTTAGGAGAATCTTCGAAAATCTGTATCTTTCTATTGGAAACTCTGCATTGTCCAAATGAACGAATCGAATGATGACGTTACGGCGAATGCATTTAGGTGAATGAGGCCCCAAAACTCTATTTGGGTCAAAGCGACTAGCATCTATTATAGTTGCTTACATTTCCAGCGCTTACCATTGGTGTTTTCTCATTGGTGGGCAGTCTGACCGGCGCCAGACGCTCTTCACGCATCTGCTAGACTGTGACGTCATCATTTATGACATCACCGACGACTGGGAGCAGGTTCAGGAAGCAGCGTGGGTCGTTTCGCGTGAGTTTTCCTTCATCTTCATTTGCTTTGGTTTTTTTATTGGCACATCATAGAATATTTTCTTGATGGCTGCTTTAAGTCATTGGTTTTCTGCATCCGTTTAGTAGTTAGTTGACTTCAATTAGTTTCGTATATATTTGTGTGTAAGGAAATAAGGAAATGATTAAAAGTAAATTTTCAGTTCACGGAGCGACATAGGATTGTCAAAGAATAGAAAACCATACTAATACACATACTTAATGCAAGGCACCACAGAGCTAAACACTTCACATATTCTAATTTTTATTCTTTAAAATCTTTGATGTTTAGTGCGCTATGCAAGTTACATGTATGGCTGTTTAAAGATGGCATGGAAGGGTCTGTGATATAGAACCGTGTATAACATCGCTGTCAGAGTTGGAGGCGGAGCTGCCCAATATCGACAAGGACAAACGGATGACGTTCATCCTCATATCACCACTGCTCACTTGGTCCAAGACCAAGTCTCTTGATAAGGTATCCGGCCTGATTATTGTAATTTTTTTTTCGAACCAGAAGGGCAAATGCGTTTCAGTTGTCCAGATTTGGGGAAAAAATAGCACCAGCATTAAAATATTTCATTGCTTATCAAGGCGTGAAAAGGCTGAGCTATGTTTAAATGTTGTGTATGGCGCAGGTGTGTAGAAAGGATATTCGCAGATAACATTAACATTTTATGGAATCTTTTCTGACTTTCATGGACTTGCAGATGGATGTTTTCCTGTAGAGAATGGACTTAGCCTACATATCGGATGTTTTCTTAGAAGCACGGACTTGCAAATATTTTGTTTTCGCAGACAGCATTAACATGCGATTGGATGCTTATCAGACGGCATAGAATTTCAGATAGGAAGTTTCAAGAGAGCATTGACTTACAGATAGGATGATGCACATTTTGTCTATTTGTTGTTTTTTACCTCTTGATTTAGGACTTCTTATGTAGATTGGACTTGCAGATAGGTACAAAATGCAGATAGATGGTTTTGTACAAGGCGCATACAAGCAGATGGTGTGTTTTTGCGCAGAGTATGGATGCAGATAAGATGCAGATAGATGTTTTGTTACAAAGCCCATGCAGGCAGATGGTATGTTTCTGACCAGAGCGCGGATGCAGATATCGGTATGTCTGAGGAGGAGTATCGTCGGCGCAAGCCTCACCCCGACTACAAGGAGCACATGAATGTGGAGAAGGACGTCATCAAGCTCGGCAAGATTGTACGTGCTTGGCTTTCAAGTGATCTATCGATTCAAGTGCCATATTTTGTTACAGATTTTATGGCTTGTTGTAAACCACGATTAGTATTTTATTTATCTCTATGCTTGTTAGGCGATACTGCTTGCTCTCTGCAAGTTTTTGCACGTCGTGACTTTATGCTTTCAGAGAGTAATTTTATTTTCAAACAACACAGCACACGGACTGCAATTTCGCAAGGTGCGTCCAAGCTTAAATAAAAATATAGACTAAGCTATTTGTACAGTAATAGAGGAGTATTGTGGGAACCTATGTGACATGCATCGATCAGAGCCTTGTAAGCGCAAACTATGATCTTGTTGTGGACTTTAGGCAATCCTGTCATTTAGCTTATAGTTTATTTCTATATATTTGTTATTGGCTGTTGAGTGTTGATGAATCTTGAACAAAATAAAGACAGAAAATAGAATGATCACCTATATAATAGGCCTATGAGTTCCTAGTGGCAATATCCGTACGCCGATAATTCAGCGATGATTTTATAATGCAGCATAAGTTATAAACAATACGAACTCTTTCTGCCATGCTACGTAGGTCTGATAGTAATAACTATCGCTTTACGCTGTGCTGTTATACTACTAGCAATATTCGTAAGCCGATAGTTTAACTACGATTTTATGATATGACCTATGATATAAACAATATCAACTCGTTCTGTTGCGTTACTAGGTCTGCAGAATAACAAATATCTCTCTGCTGCGTCGTTTTAGAGTGAGGGCAAAATTGCAGCCTACGTTGTGGCCGCCGGACTGACTTACGGTGCAGAGGAAAACGTTTTTCATATTTTCTTCAAGGTGAAAATTAGACCACTTTAAAAATATTTTTCGATACCAAATTGTGGTCGGAAATAAATGGACAAACGTCCTGGGGCCGGAACGAAATTTAACCGAAATTTGGGAGACGCCGGGATGCCTAGACATTTGAGGTCTGTAGGTAAAATAGCTTCGAACATCTATATGGGCTGTAATAATTGCGAAGCAGATTTTTGGCATTTAACTGCGAACAGTTACTTGATAGAATGTTCTCTCTGATTAATAGCGATTTCTTTGGTCAGTCATGTAGAGTGACTACTTGTCTTTCTCTACGCTAGTGTAATCCAATTTTTCACTTCGAATGAGATCGTTTTGATTGTTTGCGTTTTCAATTGCATGCATTGTACATGGCATGCGAAAACAATTTGTGGGTACATTTAACGGACATTCATTAATATGCTAAAAAAAGTGCATGGAATTTGTATTATCAATATGTTTCACTATTTGACCAAGAATGAATCGATAGTGGGCGGGCATGCTAATTTGTATCTGGGGGTGCGATGTTTTAGATGGGCTGGCACAACCAAGAAGTGTTGCCTATCTACGGCAAGGGGCGAAATATCCTACCGACCATTCATGTTCTTGACCTCGCTTCGTAAGTGATATTCTAGTGAAGTGACTGTTCTATGATGTTCTAGTGAATAATTGCCAGAAGCCTAAGTTCTATGATGCTCTAGCCTTGCAGGAGTGTTATTTTTCATGTTAATGAAAACCGAAGACTGAAGAATAATCGTTGCCATTTGTCTATTTCAAGCGCGTTGATATTAATTAAATAATAATTGCGTTTGCTTGCAAAATTATGACCTTTCCTGTTCATTAACAATAACACAAGTGTGGGATATCTACAGGATTTTATCAGTTACAATGTTAATAATCTATAGCAATAAGAAATGTTAAATGCCGGACTTCGATGAGAGTGTTTGCTTCATAATGCATGACTCTTGAATTGAGCCACTTCTGTTGCTGGAGTACAATTAGTTTTTCAATACAAATTTTTGACACACCTTCACTATGGCTCACTATACTCGTACTGCATGTAGGCCGCTCCTTCTAGTTTTGCTCACACAGAGCACTTGCTTGAATTTCAATGAATTTACGTTAAGTCAGCATTCTGATGCTTGTAGTGTCATTCACAATGTCATCGAGTCCGCGACAAAGGTCAAGTACATTGTTGCAGTCGATGAGTCCAACGATACCTTGAAGGAAATTGTCAAGGTGAATTATGCGACCAACGGGCGCTTCAATTCTTCTTTTGTGTTTTTCTTCAATTTATTTACTTATTTTCGATGGTCATCTTTGTTATCACGTGTTTTTTTTCAGCACCATAATGCTTACTGCTGTTAGATAAACGTGACCGTACCTTTTATTTTTCATTCTCGTTTTATATCTCTATGCTTCTCTGCTATTTTATATTTTTTGGAGTGGAATTAAAACTTTAACTTGCATAAGTGTAGACTACAGATTTAGGAAATTAGAAATTACATTTTGTAACACTCTTCAGGGTTTGCAGCCCTTCACAATTGTGTTTGCATATGAAAAGTACCGATTTTTGATTTTGATGATGACTTCTTAGGAAAGCTAACTAACTTTAGGCTCATTTGTATCTAGAAGCGAAGGCATCAAGACGACTGATCGACAACATAGCGGAGGACCTAGAACAAAAGTCAATGAACAATGCCGCAAGAATAACGTCCGACAGAGATGCTTGGAAGAAGCTCATCGTCACTCACAGAGCTGACGAACGGACCAAAAGAAGAAGTATCATCATTGTCCAAGTTGGAGGTTGTGGAGTTCATTATATGGTTGTTGTTGTTCAGGCTGTCAGTGAGACTATGACGACTGGCAAGGTGAAGAAGTTTCCTGCTGAAGACGCCTTCCTCAACAAAGAACTTTCCGTACGTTCTCTTCTCTGTACACTCTTTTCATCGCACACTCTTTCTCTGTATACGCTTTCTCTACACTCTTTTCGCCGTGCACTCTCTTCTCCATGCACTGTTCTTCTCTGTACACTCTCTTATCTGAAAACTATTCTTCATACATTTTCTTGTGATGCAATCGTTTGCAAAGCATCTGCTTAGAAGTTTCAGTGCCGAAGCCCTTGCCATTTACTCTTTTGCTGAAGTCCTTGAATGGCAATTTGACGCTAAGCTACTTTTGATTACTCGTATTGCTGTTAAACGCATTCGTTACATTAACAGTTTAGCCTGTGATTGCTTACAATAATCATTCAGCTTGGCTTAAATCTAAAGGGAAATTCATCTGCAAAAACTGGGGGGGGCATGGAGGGCATAACTTAAATCTGATAGCGCTTGAACTCCAAACAGCTATCGGCTGTTTGGAGTTCAAGCCCCCAAGGGGCTTGAACTCCAACTTGAACTTGGGAGGCCCCCAAGCCCGCACCCCCCCTCCCCCCCCGCCCGCCGCAGGGCCGCCCTGAGACGAGGATTCAATGCTTGCCGAGTGCAGAAGCTGCACATAGATCAGCTACTGCTGAACATGCGTATTGACGCGCTGACGGTGAGAGACAGCATGAGGATCAACTGGGTCTCGGACCAGGGCCTCGTGCGCTTCATCGACAGGGCCATCAAGGACTACAAGGACACGCGCGGCTTCAAGGTCATCCCCTCACTCATTTTACCCCTGCAGGCCGAGGAACAAACAATTGGCCTGCAGCCCAGAGCTCTCTGGGCTTGTCGTAAAAGGCGACTAAAGAAAAGGGGGAGCGGTTCAGTGCCGGCTCTCTTGCACAGAACCGGATTGTATATAGCCCTTGTGAGCTGCACACTAAACTACCAAATAACAAAAACAAATCTCATTTATTTTTTTTTTTTTTTTTGTTTTAGTAGTGTGTCTGCCATCAATAGGGCAGGTTAGGCGCCAGGATGGGCATCCGGTCTGTAAAAAACAATGCACCAAGAAGACAGCCATGGAACCAGATGAAAGGGTGCGGAAATGTGTGGATTATGAGATAGATGGGAAAAGACAGAGGGAGACCGGGAACGACATCTAAAATCTTGACAGAGAAGGATATGAATGCTCGGAGATTAAGACGTAAGGATGCGACGGATAGGATAAATGTGAGTGAAGTGAAGGTCCATGGTATCGTCGCAGTATACTCGCTTCTCTATGGCTGTGTTGCTCGCTGGTGTGCAGCCGATGAAGGTGATGCTGCTCGGTCCGCCCGGTGTCGGCAAGTCGACGGTCGGCAAGCAGCTCGCCGACCACTACCAGATCCACCAGCTGTCCCTCAACGGCGTCGTCGAAGAGATCGTCACCAAAATGGTAACTTGTGGAGGTTATTCGTGAAAGAATCCGAGTAGAATGAAGGACACAAAATGTTTCATGTGCTGCGCTTAAGTCCAACAAATTGATTAGCAGTTTTTCGCGTGTGTTGCCAATCAACTTCATATTTTATTGGCAGTTGACTAATTTGAATAGCAGTTTTTATATCATTTTAAATTCGCTTATAGCGCAGAAGTTTAATTTACAAAGGACAGGGGGAGCATCTGTTCACTTTATCCAAGCAGGGAGGGCATACATGTAAGCTTAATTTGCAGAAAGAGTAAGGGGGAAAAAAGCATACCCTAATGATAAATCTTCTCAGAGCAAGGGGGGGCAGAGTCCCCTACCAAGGGGGGCATTAATCTAACTGTCAATTATAAAATTGGTGACATTTGGTGTTCCGGGAGGAATCTGACCACCTTTTTCATTAATCCGTGGTGTACCTTGTAAGTCCCTAATCATTTTTTAATTGCATGTTGATACCGTGTGTACATTGTATGTTTGATGAACAAATCAAATTGAATTGAATTTAATTTAATTTAATTCAATTGCTCCCTCTGCTCCCCCCTCCCACGCTACGGGCCAGGGCCGTGATCGATATGATCGCCTTTACTCATCCAGACAAAGTTCCTGCACCTGTGTGAAAACATGGACAATAACAGATTAG
This sequence comes from Chamaedrilus cognettii, assembly GCA_034695025.1. Lineage (NCBI taxonomy): Eukaryota > Metazoa > Annelida > Clitellata > Enchytraeida > Enchytraeidae > Chamaedrilus > Chamaedrilus cognettii. The sequence goes on from JAQIWG010000564.1 coordinate 14,385, forward strand.
ACGACAAAAAAACGCTATTAGTTAGTTTAATTTTTTTTCTAGTTTGAGGCTGTCAGTTTTAATTTTTTTCTAGTCGAATGCTGTTAGTTAGTTAGCCTAATACATTCTCCAGACCAAGTTCCTCGAAGAGCGCGCCCGACGTCGCGAGGCCGTTCTCGACGATGAAGAGTCGGACGCGCGCACGAGCCGACCGAGCCGCCCGAGGGCCAGCATGGGGGGGGAGGAGGAGGCCGAGGGGGACGAGGGAGAGGGCGACAAGGACACGGGGGAGGAGGGGGAGGGGGACGAGGGGGGCGAGGAGCCGGACGAGGAGCCGGATGAGCCAGAGGAGGAGGGAGAGGGAGAGGACGAGGAGGCCAAGGCTGCCGAGTATGAGGAGCTGCTAAACGAGATAGCGGAGAGTAAGGCTTCATTTCATAGACGTGTCCTTCCTCGACTTCTACCTCGGCATAGAATGACAATTTAACAGCAGCTCTTCAAAGATGCCATTCAAAGAAGCTTTATGCTGAATCCATTTTTTTAATTCATATGCAAGTCATTTGCAAGTCATTTGTATTACGTGTGGTCCCTGTAAGCCCTCTCATTGGCGCTTGATAGTGATTGTGACGTCAAGAAGAGCTTTAGCGAAAGCATTAAAGCTCCTACTGCTGTGTTCTACTATAGAAGGACTACGGGTCTTATTGGCTCCGGGAGAAGGGCTACAGATCTTATGGGCTCCGATAGAAGGGCCTGAGGGGCACGGGATGGGCTGCTAGTAGAAAATTATAAATCATGCCTTAAATTATTTCACTTATTTCTGGCGCTACCTGTTGGCAGGCAAGGAGGCGAGTGGGACGGGGTTCGTGGAGGAGGCGCTGGCCATTCGCTTCCTCAACGAGAAGCTGCAGTCGAAGGCGGTGCACAATCAGGGTTTTATCTTCGACGGGTTTCCCGAGACGGTGTCGCAGGCGAGAGACCTACTCGATGCCGGAGGTAAGTGTGTGTAGTTATGCAGTTTTCTTTTCTTTTTCTTTTTGTGTCTGTGTCCAGTTACTGCAAATTTTACTACAACTGTAAATAAGTGTCCAGCGAGATGAAGATTTTATTTTTCTCTGGAAGCTTACGATTGACCATGATTGTATGTGATTGTGTTGAGTACAAATAAAAGATACTACTACTTCTAGGCGCATGCGGTTTGGAGAAACCTTTGCCGTAAGATATTTGCGCTGCATGTTTTACCATGAATAATGATCGTCCAGCGTAATTTTTTATTATTCTGGTTGGCGACTGGAAGAGCATCCGGCCATAAAAGCCCAGCTTCAAGTTAAACGTTTGACCTGTGTTAACATGGACATGCTGTATCAGATTGGCGTAGGCGTCGAAAACGACGCCTACTATTATTATTATTATTGCATGCGAGCATCAAGCCAGCATTAGAACGCATGAAGAAACAATTTAAGACAAAACAAGGGGGTTAAATACCCCTCCAATTTTCTCCTCTCTTCATTTCCGCAAACGAAGATGGGGGCGGCTAAACAAGTTATTAGAAAGTATTCAACCGCTATAATTTTCCCCTCTCTTTCGCTTTCGTTTGCGAAGACGAGGAGGGGGGCGGGGGCGAGCCTGCCGAGGAGGGGGAGGAACCCACCCCTAGGGAGGAGAAGTTTGAGCGGCCGGATTACGCCGTCATCCTGGCGGCGGATGACGCGTTTCTGCGCGAGCGCATCATCAACCTGCCGGAGAGCGTCGTGGCGGGCACGAACAACACGGAAAAACCGTTTCTCAAGCGCCTGGCCGTGTACCGCGCCCTGAACGCTAAGGACAGCACCGTCTACACCGTGCTCGACGAGCTGGAGATCGGACCCGTCATCGTCGGTATGCGAATTATAATAATTATGGGTTTAGAGTCCGTTTCGCCGTCCAATGGCGTCATCGTCGGTGGGTGACGTAACTGATCTTGATTGAAATGGGTCGCGCATTGAATTGAGCATGCCGAGGACCAACCTCAGTGTCTGCGCCCCCTCTCAGTGGAGCATATACTTTTGAAGTGTCCAGAGTTTGCCTTGACATGACAGAAATATTTAGATGCCGGCTGAAGGAGCTTTTTAGTATTAGTCCTGCTTTTAAAGCGTTCGACTATTTACTCGAGATTGAATTGTAAAAATACTTTTAATTGTGTACTGTTTTTATGTAAGGTCTGTTTTTTATTTGCATAGTTTGATGCTACTTTCACTTAATTTAATCATATTAAGACTTGCTTGTGCTATTGTACAGGTGAGCAATTTTTAGATATTTTCTGCCTTGTTGGCACTTAAATGGCCCTAGCGTGCTTCTTTGTCGTAAAATAAAGAACAAACAAACAAAACAAAACGCAATGAATTGAATGTAATCTACTGTAAAACTTGAAATTTTTGAGTGCATGTCTTTTTGCCGAATTTCTTCAATGCGTTTTGAACACGTTCCGTGTTGGTTGCTAGATGTCACTACGGATCTTTCGCTGAGAATGAAGGACACGGTTGAGATGCTCAAGGCAAAGCTTGGTCGGCCGAGAAACTACGGTAAGATTCTCCTTTTGATCAGCATTCAGTTGCATGAAGGTGAGTTGAGATGTAGATCGAATTCGATTTACGGTCTGGGCTATTGACACTATAAAGGATGCGCCCTCTAGACCAAAGAAGGGGGAGCGGTTCTGTGCCGGCTCTCTTGCGCAGAACCGGACTGTATACCTATAGCCCTTGTGTGCTACACACGGTCACTAAACTACAAAAAAACAAAAACAAAACTATGAAGGATAAACCTGATATATGGTTGGAATTGTATTGCCAACATAAACACAGATTAGGCATCCTATGACGTCATAAATTTGCATTGTGGTTGGCTGACATGGCTGGCTAAAAAATCAACTACGGTCCAGGGGCGTGGCTTACAGTTCCATCGGTGGATAACTATATGCTAATTAGGCTGTCGGAGTGCATCCACGGCCTAGGGGCCGTGGCTTGAAGATCCGTCAGGACAACTGTATGCTAATTAGGCTGTCGGAGTGCATCTGAGGCCAAGGGGGCTTGGCTTGCAGGTCCGTCGGAGGAGGAGCTAGCGAGGCAGAACCACGAGGCGGCGGAAGCGCGCAGACACAAGGACGCAGAGGAGCTGCTGGAGAAGGACCGGTTCGAGACGGAGGAGAACGAGTGTCGCATGAGGAGGCTCGACGAATGGGTGTGTCTGAGTCATCATCACCATCGTTATCACCGTCAGCATGATAATCATCTCAATCACGATCTTACAGGGGGCGGTAGAAGGTACACGCGGCAGAAGAAGACCTCGTGCAACCTGGCAGAAAAACCTAACCGATTGGACAGGACTGTTAGTACATGACCTCCACATGATATCCAAAGATCGTCAAAGATGGAGACAGATGGTCATTGCTGTTGCTCATGGCGCCCCACGATCGACGAGGTCAAGGGCTAGGCAGGCAGGCATCATAACCACACCATCATAGGTGCAGGGTATGGGTATCGTAGGGGGTGTGGCTTGCAGGTCAATCGGAAGGCAAACTTGGAGAAGTGTATGCTAATTATGCTGTAAGAGTGCAGCCACAAGACGTGCGGAGCGCAGTGTTTTAAGTGTGGAGACCGACCAATTTGTGGAGACCATGAAGCAAAATGTTCGGAATGTGAGACATTTGTGAAAACCATATTGTGTGAAAAATGTTGATTTGAAGACTGGCCTGAAGTATGAAAGCGCTCATTTTCACACTATAATCGTTTTTTTCTCTCTCCGTTTTGACTCCTTCTCATGCCCCTCATCCAGTCTTGGCCGTTGTCCTCCCGCAGAAGAAGCACCGTGAGGAGGTGATTCTTGAGGAACAAGAGGAGCTTGAGGTTCAGTCCTTGCCGCTGCGCAACTATCTAATGCTGCACATCATGCCTACCCTCACCCAGGCGCTGCTGGACTGCTGCACCGTGCGGCCCGCCGACCCCATCGACTTTCTGGTGAGTACTCTCTCGGCCTCTGACCTCTAATACCCCTACCCCTGGCACCGCTAGTCTCAGATCATGTCACCCCTAGCCTCATGTTTCACATTATGCCGACACTGCTGGACTGCTGCGATGTGCGGCCCGGTGACCAGATCGACTTTATTGTGAGTCCCCTCTCGACCTCTTACCCTTAATGACCCCTCGCGCCCCTAGACCTGCCTTATGCTGCACATTATGCCTACCCTCACCCAGGTGCTGCTGGACTCTGCGTCATCAGACCCGCTTACCGCATCGACTTCTGTGTGAGTTTAATTACCCCTCTCGACCTCTGACCCATACTTGTCTCCGATCACTCCAAATCACTGGGGTTCAAGGAGGGCTGGCTATTCGTTGCAGGCGGCCTGCCTCTTCAGGTCCAACCCTCAAGTCGACTGAACCCCTCCCCCCAAGATCACGGCGGGTGGGTGAAGGGGACAGCTTGAGTCTTCTGGCCATATATGCAGCCTCCACCACCCCTTAAGGGTAGTCAAAGAAAGCACAGTTTTATTCATGCTGCTGGCGCCTTTCTTGGGCATCCTTTCGATCATTATGAACATGGAAAATTACCATGGGCTGAAACGTCACCAAGTCTAAGGCTAACCTTAAATTGATCAGAATCAAACTTTTAATTAACCCTAAGCTCATCCTCAGCGAACCCTAATCCTAATCCCGACTCTCAATCCCATTCTTCCATATTAAAGCCTGATCGGAAGGGTTGCTTCTTTCTCTCTAGTGTCATCACATTGGCGCGTGAGGAGCTGTTCCATAAAGAACTGACTGTCTTGCTCCTATCGACTGTTAGTATTCTTTAGTGTTTGGTAAAGCAGGGCGTGATTCTTGCCATCAACCCCTTCGCATCGCAATCTTCTGCTTTTTTATATTGCATCGTTTTTCTATTTTTTATATGCGACGGGTGTCGTTAGCTATTTCGTGCGTTAGCGTTTCTCCATGTTGGATACTGATGCGTTCTCTCATTTAATTGTGTTGTTGCCGGTTTGATGTTTTAAATCGATAAAGAAGCTTGATTTTATTTCGAATATATCATTATATCGCAGCATTTCAAATGTCGATTTGAATTTTATGTGGATTATTTTCTGCGTTTGAATCGCATATTTCAAATATATTTTGCTAATGTAAATGTCTTTTGAAACTGTGATGCTGGATTTTGACATTAGTGCATTTGGCAGCATTTGAATTTTGATTTGGACTGCATTCAATTTCAGTACTACACTAGTTTGCAATTGAAGTCGTCAGTGTACGTACCACATGTATTCGACTAGTCCCAAAAACATGATTGGGGTAAAACTCTTTTTCGAAATTTCGAAGGCACATCATTCCAGTCATCTGGGATATTCCAGTCATGTGGGACATGCTCAGAAAAACTAAAATTATTACTTATCGGATTGCCACCTTTTTTTTGTGTTACGGAACATTCAATTGTAAGCAGTTTGAACAGGTTTTACGCTAAAACCATATTGCTCAACTTGTGTGGTTCATGCACTAAGCCCTTCAATTGTTAAAATTTGCTGGTTTTGCTATTGTTTTCATATTCTTCTTTTGCTATTGTTGTGCTATTGTTATGTATCACAGCACAATCTCTCTTATATCATTCCTGTGCGTATAAAATACAAGAAATCCACTAGGCTACAGTTTATAACGCAAACAATACAAGCATAAGATAAATTGTTTTTCTTTAAATTGTAAATGGTTTCATTTAGAAATTCTCTACAACGAGCGGAATGCGGAAGATACGCAGAAATAAGTTGACACTGATTAGCTAAAGATGTTTTCACTACGTAATACATAAGAATTTAAACTTAAGTATTGCACAGACTGACAAATGACTGGCTACCTAACTGGGTAAAAACCAGAAAACCAAAGTGTGCTATCGCACCACATAGATCATTATTATATTTATAATCTGTATTTATTTCCTTCGTTAACTTTTACTTTAGTTATATTTGACTGTTGAAATATTTTCACAAAAAATAAGCAACCATCCGATTATTTTATAATACAATCAACTCTTCAAATACATAAACGATCTATAGGCCTAACTTACAAGAAAATATTGCCAGAGCAAAGTTTGAAATATCACAAACAAGCCCTAACTATACACGGAATATAAAAAGCATTAGCGACAAATGATTAAATCGTCCAAAAAGTCCGTTTCAGCTCAACAGAACATTAGTCTTGACGTACGGGCGTAGCTGGAGTGTATTACTCTCACTCTTCACAAATAATACAACACAGAAATCTATTTGTAGACAAAGTTCTCGAAAAAATTATGCAAGGGTGTTTGTCAATACTGTAAAACATTTTTCGCGCATATGTCATTTTGGCAAATGTCTCGAATTCGGCGTATTCGCCAAAATTACATACAGCAAAAATTACGAAGCGATATATAACGGGCAGTCCTCAAAAACGCAAAAATTAAGTGCAGTAAAATTTCTGTGAGGCGAAACAGCCAAAATAACATGCGGCAAATATTTCATGTTTTACAGTACCGTAACTACCGTTACATCTGTTAGAAACACTACAGCCTACATTAGTACAATGGCCAAACTAAATTTATATTGTCTAAACGAGCCATTTGGTGAGAAAAAGTAATAACCGGATTTATTTCATTAATTTTGTTCGAAACGTCAATGACATCAAGATATCAAAGATATCTAAGATACCAAGAATTGATGTAATATTGTTAATAACACCTTAAAACTAATTTAACAAATTGCTTTGCAACTATTTCTTGGCAGCGATTGCATTTGAACACACGATCTCCATGCTGAAAGAAGAAGAAATGAAAAAGGAAGAAGAAAAGACATCCTATTCATTGTATCTCTTAGCCGTACTAAGCCATGCTTAGTACTGCGTTAACCATTTGTATTCTACATGATCGTATCGATACGATAGCTTAAGCGCCAGTTACTAGTATCTTACGCACTCTACGAACCATATATGCTCAGTTGCATCAACAACAGCTTAAATCAAGTTCAAGATTGAGTTATGCTGCATCCTGACAAATCGGCGTATGAGAAATATCATAAAAATAAGATCTAACCATAGATCCCACACTCTAATTGCTCAGTCTGTCAACCCATAACTCAATCTCAACTCAACGCGTGTTCATGCGACCGATTAGTAGAATTGTTAGTTTGCAGCTAATATGTTTTAAAATAATTATGCTGACTTTGATGACAAGACAAGACCTGTTGGCGATATATCTAAGTTTCGTTGCTTAATGAGAGTTATTTGGTTTTAAATAATCATAGAACAAGAATGATGTCACGACCCGTAGGATCACGCAAATTAGATCCAGATCATTCAAATAACTCGCTATTATTGGCGGTTCTAAAATAGATCTGAGATCATTCAAATAACTCTCGATTGAACAACTGGCCTTCAGAGCTCATTATTAGAGACTAGAATGTTAGTCGATCAGCGCATAAATAACCGTGTACTCTGCACAACAAACATTCTCTATCTAGTCTCCTTCTAGGTTAATAAGTATATTCAAACAATAGCCGCTTCAAATATATCTAATACAAGGCTCCTTGAATATAACGGCATGAATAATAAAGACTATCAAAGGCAACCCTAGGTTTGTATAATGAATTTAAGCAGCAGAGCATCAATTGTTTTGGAGTATTTAATAGCTATTCACAATATATATAACAGTAAATTACCAATATCCTGACTTGAACGATACATTATAAAGAGACACTCTCACAAACTATTCAAATATTTCCAAATTAGCCATTGCTGTATTCTAAAATCGGAACTCATGTCAAACATACTATACCGTATATACGATACAGTTTATACCGTAGAATACAAGCAAAGAGGTCTAATGTTAAGCCGGATTAATCTACAGCAAGGCCTCCTTATATAACGCCACCAGAATAAACTTCATTAAACTCTAAACAGCCGCATAATGTCAAACTATTCATGCAACAATTCTGAAATCAAACAATAATTTTCAATGTCTCAGGTTACACGACAACCTTCATAGCCGGCTAATAAAAGTATATAAATAACAATCATAACAGTCATCGTATAACAAGCAATAGAACAATGTCAATAGAAATCAAATACTCTGTGGCAATTCATCTAAAATTGAGCAAATTTGGGTGTTTTGTTGGGATCACGTATCAGCATGAGTAGATTTAGATTCGCGTGCTATTGCTAGCAAAAAAGATAAATCTACGATTTAATTGGAAGCTTTGCACGCAAACCTGCTAAATTTTCCAATACTAAATGCGTGATCCGAAGAATTGCCCAGTTTTGTGCAATATTTAAGCCATCTTACCATTAAGTTACATTAATACTATTAATTACTTAATTTTTATGTTACTCAATTTTGACTATTTTTTACTGTTACTTTATTACGCTGCGATATAGGATTATGATATAACATCGACTTTTGTCCGTCTAGTCGTACTATTGAAGCAATAAAATTGCGGAAGAAATATATCTCAGCCAGTGGCGACGCAGTCATTTCATACCAGTGCAAAGTCAATTCAATTTCGCTTCAATTAAAAATTCTGCAAATTCACAAAGCAGGGTTCAACAGTTCAACCCACACGCGTTAAGGATCACATTGACGCGCTCCAAGAATCATGCAACACAATTCTAATGACATGCTGAATGTAAAATGCAACTTTTAAATTAAACTTATAAAATGGCGCGGCTAATACTGATTACACATGTAGCTTCCATTACTTAGCGGATCGTCCACTATTAACGCCCATTCGAATGAAAATAAGCGTTCAATATAATCACACGACGGCAAATGCCCGATTAATTACTGAAACTGAGCACACGTCGTCGTGGCCTCTCGTTAACGCTCAAGTTCCAACGTCATCGTAAGATGAACATACACTATCAAGAAATCCATCAGCATCTTCTTCAAAGACCTCCAAATATCTGATAGATAATTTTCGTCAGAAACTCTATCAGTAACAAAAGAATTAAATTAAAATGTCAGGTCAACTAATCAGGTCAATCATTTGTCAGGTCAACTAATCAGGTCAATTATTCGTCAGGTCAACTAATCAGGTCAATTATTCGTCAGGTCAACTAATCAGGTCAATTATTCGTCAGGTCAACTAATTAGGTCAATTATTCGTCAGGTCAACAAATTAGAACCAGGTTCCAAATCTACGCCAGATTCTAATCTGAATCAGTTTTAAACTTTGATCAGTTCTAAATTTGGACAGGTTTAAATTCTGGATCAATTCTAAAATTTGGTCAGGCTCAAAATTTCAGTCAGGTTCTAAATTCTGATCAAGCTTGTAATTCGGCCCGGTTCCAAATTTGAAACCGGTTCCTGGGTGAAAATTGTTAAAAGCTTCCATCAGTCTTTGAACAATACTTAAACCCTCATCCAGCGTATCTCCACATCTACTCCACTTTTCGACCGGCCGCTTTACCCTTGTCCGCCCCCGCCTTCCCTTTCCCTTTTTCCGCTGCATTTGCCTTTCCGCTCCCCACCGCCACATTTCCCCCCGCTGCCGCCATCACAGGGGTGGTATCCTCCTCCCCCTCGCAGGCCGACAGCCCTATCGCAAGCTGTGCGGCGTAGTACGCCACCATGCACCAGAACGGCGCGCGGTCAAATGATCCCCGCCATTTGTCGACGGCGAGGATGAGGTCGGACGCGACGAAGAGAACCGCGCCGACTGACGCGAACCCGGCGGCGACCGTCCGCTCCCGATGGAACCTAGAAAATACAAGCCGGAAGAAGATTTAAAACGTTACTCATTACACGCTACTGGGCAGTGTTAAATGTCATACTGTATTGAATAGCATTCATTGAATAATGGCGAACACATCGGTGATCTTTCGCTCGAGGTGGAAACTGAAAAATACAAGTAGGAATGTGATGCTGATGTTATTTTCAATGCGCTAAATTGCACAGTATTGAATACCATACCAATAATCGTATTATTCCAAAACATCTGATTTTGCTGCATGCTAATTTATTTAGCCTCAGATATTCAGCGACACTTAATTTTAATGTTTTGAGGCCTCTCAGAAGCTATATAGCTTCTGCAGCCTCATTTTCTCGCATCTCATTTTGCAAGTTGCAGCCGATTCACTAAATTTATCTAAATTACATACACGCACAAATTTCAAATTCTATAGTACTCTCAGTAAGCAGTAAACTCAGCTAAAAACTCTGAAAAAATTGTGCAAAATATTCAACTTTGACAACTGATACACAAATTTTGATAGGACCCTGGATCTGGACCTTAGAAATGAATCCTGGATCTCTTACTAGCAGCAATAGTCGCAAGTTCAGTCCAAAGTCTTAACCACTACACCACAGCGCCTCGTGAAATGCTCACGATATACATACTTTGCGGCGGCGCGCCACGCCATCGTCATAATAAGTACGGTGTAGACGACCAGCAGCACCCTCATCACCGCGTCCTCCGCCACCAGCCCCTCCGCGACGTAGAGATATGCCGCTACACCCACGATGGCAAACGATGCGGCCATGGGCCCGGCGCCGAGGGGTCGCAGGCCAAACGCGCGGATATAGACCGCCTGCGCGCCGGCGAATAGGAGCAGTCCGGGCAGGAAGTAGTCGGGGGAGATGAGCGCGACGTCGCCGAGCAGCGATAGGGCAAGGCCTGTGGTGATAATAAGATAGGCATCAGTTATGCTAATTGACCTGCCATTATACGAGTTATAATGCCATTATATCGAGTTAATTAAAGAAAATACAACGATTACAGCACATGTTGTGGACTGGGCCACATTCATTGTAGAATGTCAATGGTCATTTGTATTTCTATATTAAATGCACACTGAATTGCATAATTTAACAAAAATTTGGTGGCATCAGATTAATTATTAATGTCAGAAAACTAGATTGCCATCCAATTCCTTGTGAACTTCCCTTTCTCTGCTTTGGCTGTGCTTGCCTTTACATTCAATCTTCTCCTCGACCTATTCCCGTATATCGCAGTTTGCTCGGATCTGCAACATGGCTGATTCTGACTGCAGTATATTTGCTATCATCTACACCATTGGTACTCTTTTGGCTAGCGCTTAACTACACAGTTACAGTTCGGTAAAGCACCTTTCAAAATACAAAATCAGACAAGCAAAAGCAGAAGACAGCAAAACAGAAGACAAACAAATTCAGACAACCTGCATAAATAGTCCGGCGATACTTTGTCCCATCCGCGGTAAGCGCGCGCTGCTCGAAGGACGTGGATAGGATGATCAGGATGATGTGAGTGATTGGCAGCACCTTGAAGATGGCGGACGTCCAGTTGGGCGCCGGCCACTGGTGGACCGAGTCTGTGATGCTGAAGTAGAGGACTACGTAGACTATGTAGCCGAGGTTCTTCCAGATAGGCAACATCTCTGAAACCATTCACCGTGCATTAAGGGTACAACTACGCACTAATCACCATTCGACCCGGTACAGAGTCGTCATTGATAAGCATCACCCTTATAACTAATTAATCCATGTGCCCAGCATCAAGGCGTAACTAAACCTGTTAATTTTTGTTCTGTAAAAATGATAAACTTAGTAGTAAACGATTATTGCCCGAAGCTGTCAAAGCCAAAAACATGAAATTTGGCAGCCTTATAAACAAAACTGCAAAACTGCAAGTTATAAGCTTCTAAACTTAGGTCATTAAATTAAGTTACGGCTCACCCTATATAGTAGGCCTAGGCTATTATAGAACGAGAGCATATTATTATTCATAGATTATATCATAGATTTCTGACCTGATACAGGGTTTGGAAAGCTTTAGGAGTATGCCGAGTATTAATTAGTATTTAGGGATACGTTGACAGAATTAGGAAAACGTCTAAAACGAAAAATTAAAGTCCATTTCAATAATAGATTAGAAAAGCGGCTGTACGAGGTGCTACCCTATGCACTACCACGCCCACTGGCCCCACCCCTGTAAAGCAGCGTGACCATGACACTAATATAATCATTCTTTGATCAAATCGACGTCGAGTTTGGGTTAGGAGTGCGTTTGGAATGGCAAATTATGGTCAGGATTGCGTTAGGGTTAGGGGCAGGGTTCGGTAAAGTGTACACGTGTGCTACTTCTACAGCCGCCATATTAGTTCTATTTTTTGACCATAATTATTAAAAAGTTCACAGTACTAGTGACAATACCCTTGAAGACCACTAAAAAGTGAGTCATAAATATTCAAATAATAACAGGCTAGCCAATTCCATGGCCTATTCAAGCGTTCGTTGGGAAACTGTAATGTGGAGCCAAAGAATAGGTTACAACATACAGCCTAATATAATTTCGATAAAAAGGTCCAATTGCCTTGTTTTAGTTTCGGAAAATCCGGTATTGGGCAAATGATTGGACTGCTTGTAAAAAATTAACCAATCTATTCATTTTTATGTGATTATTTATTTAAGCAAATTCAATTGACCGATTTTTTTGAAAGATTTTGTGGACACTATATATCGGCTTAGTATTTTAGGAAATTTAGCTTTGGCCTGACGTTCATTTGTTCGATGTATATGTTCGATTATTTTATAATCTTAAATGTTGATTTAATTATCTTCTAAATTTCATTCTAAATTTTCTAAGTTTAAGGAACAAATAATAAGTAAATAATTCATTCATTTAATTATCTATGTCAATCATCAAGGAAATCTAATCACGAAACGAAGAGGATTCACTGAATATAGAGCACGTGCGCAAGGTCTGTGACAATCCAGCAGAGTTCACCTGATGACCTAGGCCTAACTAATACAGGTGCACAAGCATAACGAATGGAGTGTTCTATTATTGACATTTTTGATTAATTATCTTTAATCGTGTTGTAGATAATGTGATATTTTATTGTAAGTCATTAAGTGAACCCGTCAGGGCACCTTCTTATTGTATATGTAGGTCGACAAATTAAGCGTCATTTATTTTAGAGCATTTAGTAGAATCGCATGTTTCTGTAAGCCTGTACACTAATATTGTACAGCCGCGTACTGTAGTAGCCATATGGATGCGAATTTAAATTTGAGTGGTTATTAAAGAGGGTATTGAAAAGGGGTAATTAAAATTTGTAATTAAAACTTGGTATTTAAAGGGGTAATTCAAAAGGGGTAATTAAAGCGGGTAAATTTAAAGGCTTAAGTTCACGATCAATTTATAATAGCGTACGTGAGTCTTCATTTACTAATTGTTTTAAATACATTTAATATAGGCCTATGCATAAGCACATGTATCATTGAATCCATCAAATGCAAGACTGCTCCAATTTTTGTTTTTATTTCTCGCAACATATTGACCACGATATATTGTTCTATTTATTGTAGCAGTTGATCGATGAATAGCATTGCATTTGTTCGCATAGTATTTCCTCGGCGGTGAAATGTTTGGAAAGAAGAAGAAGAACAAGAACAAGCCGGTGATCTCGGTGCCGAGCAACTTTGAGCATCGCGTGCACACGGGCTTCGACCCCGTGCAGAATGGGTTTGTGGGCTTGCCCTATCAATGGACCAGCGTGGTTGAAAGTCAGCCTAGCCAGCGACCCAAGCCTTTGGTTGACCCCTCTCTCATCACTCCGGTCAAGGTGTGTACTTTGTAGCGTATTCCTTGCTTGCTAAATACTTCCATAGAGAGGTTTTTTTAAATTTGGCTCTGCATTTTATCTTGTCTTTAACACACTATGAGATAATGAGATAATGCTTTTTGCATTTGGTGACTTTTTAATTTCATACTTTTTGGTTCACGTTAAATAAATACATTGTGGAAAATTCTCTCTGCAAAACCAGTCTTGGGACATTTAATTGTTTTTGTCAGATTTGGCTGATTGTATTACAAAAGAAAGACTATTGAACTTTAAATTTTTTTCCACAGCCTGAGTTTGAATGAAAACTAAATATTGCTACGTCTTTAAAGAAGAATTCATACAATAAAATAAAGTGCTTAATGTTGTCTTATTTATAAGTCTTAGTTACTGTACGTCTTTCGTGTTGTGGTACATTTTTATAAACTCAATATTTTTGTCGTCAGACGATTGTCCGTGGCCAATCTGATGCGAGCAACGGAAGCTCCCATTATCCGAGGGGTGATAGCCACAACGGTGGCGGCGTGTCCGTAGCACGCTCCAACTCCCTGCGACAAAACAGTCCCCCCTCGCACCCCCGGCATGGACTCAACCATCCGCCAACTGTCTACGAATCAGACGAGTTCCACCCCCAACATGGACCGACCCAGGGGCGATACGACTCAGACGCTGTCCACCCTCGAAGTGGACCGTCCCGCGCCGGTTACGATTCGGACGATGAGGATTCACTGCAGAGCAGCAGGCTAGGTCTTCGGTCTGCACCACCGCATGATCAAACAGACTGGCACTCGGATAATTTGTCGCAAAACTCGCGGCAGGGGCCGATACCAGGCCACTCCAACCGTGTGGCTCAGCATACAAATGATCGATCCTATGGTGGTAGGGATGAGTATGGTAATGGCAGTAGGATATCTGAGGAACTTTCAAATCGCGGACAGTACGATTATGAATATTCGAGGCCGGATGGGAATAGGGTTCGATCTGATTACCTGCAGTATGGTGGGGCTGGTAGAGAAGGCACCGGGGGGCAGGGAGGCAGACCGGGGGGGCCGGGGTATGACGGGCAGCGACCTGCCGAACTTGCTGCACCGCTGAGACTGGTGGGGAATCAGTTTGATTTAAGATTTTAATTCTTTTGCCGGTGTGATAATTACTTTCCTTTGGACTCTAACTGCTTGTTGTTCAATTTTAGCAATGATGTTTCGTTTTTGCTGTTATGTAAATTCTTTGAAACACGTACGTGTCATATAGGTGGGATATATGTTATTAATTCTTATGAGTTACCAGAATTGAGATCAGCATAAGGTTCTCTTAAATATATTTGCTGCTATGTGCAGATATTTATTATTATATATGCAGTACAAATAATATATGCAGTACAAATAATATATGCAGTACAAATAATATATGCAGTACATATTTATACAATATATTTATTAATGTTTGGAGATAATTATTGTGTACTAAGGGTAAATAATTTATAAACCGTCTGCGCGCGTCCTGATTAGTGTATTTCCAGATCTTTCTTGGCTCACGCTTTAAAATATTTCGAATTTTGCGAGACAATTGAGGACCAGTTGTTCAATCGAGAGCTATTTGAATGATCTTCGATTTAAATTAGATCTGCCAATAATAGCGAGTTGAATTTAGATTTGAGGTCTAATTTATGCTATCTGATTGGATCGTTACATCATTCATGTTCTGTGACTATTTAAAACAATTAACACTCGTTTGAGCAACTGGACCGAAATATTCTTGATGGTACCATTCTTGCTTGATTTTCAGAACGGCAACTTTGGTCAAAACAACGGCTTTCATCCCCAGAACCCCCATTCACAAGCGCAATCAAATCGACCCCCCAGTTCGAATTTTGGAGGTTCCGCCACCCACGTCAACCTCAACTACGCGAGCTCCAACACGAGCCTCAAGTCGAACCCCTCGTCGCCGGATTACCCCGGGGTGGTCGCGCCCCCGCTGCATGGCCAGATATCTCCCCCACCCCAACCGTCGTCTCCACAGCCTGTACTAATACAGGAGCAGCATAGAGTCTCACACGAGCAGGTTGGTTAGAATATTTGCCATAGTGGTTACTGACTGAGATTATATAGATTTAATAAAATATTGGATAAATAAATATTAACTGCTCGTAATGCGATCAGTTCATTTAAGAAAATTACTGCTGTGGTTTATTACTTTGATTATTGTAGTATGCAATTGAAATGAGTTGAATTTGGGTGACTTTTTCGTACACTTGACAGCGCTGAATTCATGAGATGCAAAGAAATGGCATGAAAGTGATTGATACAGTGATTGAGTTTGAAAGAATATATTGAACGTATATTATTGTTATTTTTCGACCATATTTATGTTATATTCGGTCAAGCAATCGTGGCATATTATATTTCTAACTGCTTTTTGAATAAGCAACTTTATGCAAATTAGTTTATGCATATCAGTCAGTCAGTACTGCATAAATTTACGACGGACCCATTTCTCAAGAATCCTGCTGATATTGACTATGTACAAGCCACTACATCCTGCATGAGCCTGTATAAGATGAATTTCATCAAGTTTTCATTGCAATTGAATTGAGCAATTCAAATTATATTTGTTGAATATGTTGAGATGAAAATGCAATAATTGTTCAATATCAACTTTGTGAGCGTGTTTATGTCATAATTAATCATATTAGATATACCACAATATTTAATATACTATAATATTAGATAGTTTATTGAAATATGGAAATTTCTAAACTGGGTAAGAAGTATAAGCAGAAAAGTTGCCCATTATCACGCAGTTTCGCAAAGCTCTTGCAATGGTGGTATCTCCCGGTGACCCGACGCGCCAGCTCAAGAACTTCATCAAGATCGGCGAGGGGTCGACGGGAATCGTCTGTCTAGCGACCGACACGCGGACTGGGCTCCAGGTCGCGGTGAAGCAGATGGACCTGCGCAAACAGCAGCGGAGGGAATTACTCTTTAACGAGGTCAGGCCAATGACCTCGTTTATTTTTTATTCGTATTGATTTTGCATCGTCATGCTTGTAGAATTTAACTTTTTTACAGATGGGGTAGTGTAATGAAATGGTTAATTTATGTAAATGTTTATTTGATTTTCATCGTTTTATCTGTGTTTGCTTCAACTATTCTTGTAGTTTATTTTATCCATTTTCCTCATCAGTTACCATGCTTTAATCAGAACATGTATCAGCTTTCATGCAGTCATACTATAATCTACACATCTGCTTCTGCTGTTTTCATGTTTAACGCTGCGCATCTGCTCCAGTTATTTCTATGTTTGGTCTGCAAAAACTTAAACTTGAAGTGACAGCGGAACGTTTTCTATCGCGCCATGCGTGACCTAAGTCATCGCAAGGCATCATATTGACAGAATGCATCATATTGAAGCCTAAAAAAGTGTGCTCGAGTTCAGGCTCTACTCCTGTCTCGTATCGCTTTGTAACGGTTTGAGTCGCATTGAGAGTATCAGTTCTAAATATTAATGCTCAATCTACCCACGCTTATATTTATTTCTGCTTCGATATTCTGTTCTTTCCCATCAGATATAATGCACATAAACATCTGCAAATCATCACATCCCTGCTCCAGTTATTGATATGCAATTGTCTGCTTCACTGTGCCTTGTTATCGCCACGCTGTAGTCTGCGCACTCGCGCAGGTGGTGATCATGCGCGACTACCATCACCCGAACATCGTCGACATGTACGACAGTTTCCTGGTGAGGGATGAGCTCTGGGTCATCATGGAGTACCTCGAGGGCGGCGCACTCACCGACATCATCACGCGATCCAAGTCAGTCTGCCCAGATTACAACTTGTGAGAGTACGAATTTTACGTGACAAAAATGTCAGATTTCAAATAGTAGGGCTTAGATTGAGTGATGCTGTCTTGATGATAATCAAGACAGTATCACTCGATCCAAGCCAGTGCGACCACCTTACTATTTACAAGAGTACAAATTTAACGTGCAAAATTGCTAGATTTCAAATAGTTGGGCATTATTAAGACATCATCACTCGATCCAAGGCAGTGTGTCTAGATTACAGTTGACCAGAGTACGAATGTTACGTGCAAAGCTACGAGATTTCAGATAGTCATGCATCATCAAGACATTATCGCTCGATCAAAGTCGGTATGACTGCAATACAATAATACCAGGCTACGAATTTGAGTAGCGTGGCATGAGTCTCTACTCATGC